>WBMZ01006431.1:0-68723 GCA_013400975.1 Atrichornis clamosus
CTGCCCGCGGCGGTGGCTGCGCACCGCACCGCACCGCGGGGTGGCCGGGCTGCTGCCCCGGCCCGCGCGGCGAGGCGCGGGCTCGGTTCGCCTCGCCTCACCGCCTGCCGCCAGCCCTCCTAAGAGGATTGCCTTTCCTTTAATATCCGCGCCGGCTCATCCCCGGCTGCGGCGATCTGCCTTGCTGCGCCCGCTCGGCAGCAGCACCAGCCGGCCTCCGCGGGGTGACAGGCACCGCGGCATGTGATGACACGAACCCGCGGGGCCGGGGTGCTGGCGCGGCCCGCTCCTTCCCCAGCGGCTGCGGCTGTTCGGGGGAGCTGCTCGGGATGTCACGAAGCTGGTCGGAATGTTCTGCACCTGACATTGTGTACTGCTCAGGAGAGTCCGTGCCGGTTCTAGCGTTGTTTAGCCTTGAAATGAGCAAGGGGCGAAGTAGGGGAGGATTTGCAGGAGTTCGTAACCAAAGATGAGGGCTTTACTGGCCTGTTTGTTTTGTTCATCTTCATTAATGAAAGCTTATAGGTATAAATGTTCTGCGCAAATAGCTCCTGTGCAGCTGTTGGATGTCTCAAAACAGGACCACAGATACAGATATTAAGCCCAGCAGAAAAGCATTTGTGTATGACTATATATAGCAGCTGTGTCTGCTGTTAGTACAGTTTGCAATAAAGCTGTTCACAGCATGAATTTTGCAGACATGGTTATCAGTAAGTGTTGCTAGTCATCTCTTTTGAGGGCTAATAAAACCTTTACACCCCTCTAGCATATATCCTGTATTGTTATACACCTTGGGTAATAAGGCTCTGGAGAATTAAGAGAGATTATTTTATGACCATATTTCTTATACTTCACTGCCTGTAAATCCCCACTTTATTTTTTGCCACACATTGAATTCTGTGGCCCTCCAATGGCATAAAAATTGCAACAATTAATATGTAGAAAAGTCTTATACCTAATCATGTTATTATTTAAGAATCTAATAGTTGAAGCTGTCACAGATTAGTGATTAATTTTTCCTTTCAAATACTCGTGTTTAGCTCACCAGATGATAAAGTACTAGACTTTTCAATACTGAAGTCATGATGCATTTCCATTCTTGCAGGTTTGGACTGCAGCTGTTTTAGTGTAAAACACATAATATACTCTTTAATAGTTTGAAGAGATCTGATGACTTTATGGTGTGAGCAGAGCTGAGTTGGTAGTTGGAGTAGAAGCCTAAAAACACTATTCATTTTCTTGTGTGTTTGTCAGTGTGGTTATGATTAACCATCTGGAAAAGCACTGGTGCAAGTCTTAATCACATGTACTGCTTCCAGCTGTGTCTCGAATGTGGGAGGTGCTGCTCACAGGAATGTGTGGGCATATCAGAGAGAACACCTTAATCTGAGTACCTGCGGTACCCAGTACCTCTCAAAGACTGCTCATACATCAGCCTCAGGGTAGGTGCCTTGAGCCTGATGGGTGCCTTGGGTACAAATTGAAGTTGCTGTTGGACTCTGTTAGATGGTCTGCTCTACCTTCACTTTGGTGATCAACCATGCAAACAGGGGGAAAATTTTTCTGGTTTGATCCGCATGTATTGCAGTCAGGCATCTGGCAATTTTGGCCGCTTTATGGCTTCTGTGGTGGTAATTTCTTATGTCAGTGGTCTAAAAGGTGCTTAATTTACAGGGTTTTTTACAAACTGTTAGTGGCCTGACACAGAGTAGATCACCAGTACCAGTGGTCTGACACAGAATAGGTCACAGCACCATGCATCCTTGTCTCCTCTTTCCTGGCACGCATGTGTTGTTATGACAAGAGCTGTGCACAGCTCATCTTTCATGTCTACATTTCTGGTTAGCTTTGAGTTCTTTTATGCCTATACTACATAAAATCCTTCATTATTTTTGCTAAAACTTATAAAAAAAAAAACCTTAAATGGGACTAATTGGGTTTTGTTTCTTTGTTTTGTGTACTTGACAACAAGTGAATTTTATCTAGGAGTTGAAATTGTATTATTTGTCTGATTCCTGATGGTGTGAATAGGATGGTATTGTGACAGGTGTGTAATATCACACTGGCTTAAAGTGATTTTATATACATTCTGAGTTGTTTTATCTTGATGTTTGTATTGAATTTGCTCACTTTTGGTTTACTGAGTGTGTCCTTATAGATCAATGTTCTTATAAAGCATTTATACATTTATGTAAGTTTTCTATTATTTGTTATTGATGCAATATATGTATTAAAAACATGGAGCAGCTCTAAAACAAACTCCCTCATTTTGGATTTCGGTAAAGCTTTTGATACTGTCTCTCACAGGATCCTCCTGGACAAAATGTCCAGCCCACAGTTGGATAAACACATCATGCAGTGGGTGAGCACCGGGCTCACGGCTCGGGCGCAAAGGGTTACAGTGAATGGGGTGACATCAGACTGGTGGCCTGTCAGCAGTGGGGTTCCACAGGGCTCCATCCTCGACCCTGTGCTCTTCAACATCTTCATAAATGACCTGGATGCAGGACTCAAAGGGATACTAAGCAAGTTGTCAGATGATACAAAACTGGGAGGAGCTGTTGACTCTCTTGAGAGCTGAGTCCCCACAGAGAGACCTCAACAACTTAGACGACTGGGCAATCACCAGTTGTATGAAGTTCAACAAAGGGAAGTGCTGGATTCTGCACTTGGGATGTATGGATGGCCTGGGGAACAGTCTGGAGGCTGGAAAGCAGTGCCACAGAAAAGACCTGGGCGTGCTGGTCAATGCAAAGTTGAACGTGGTCAGCAGTGCCCTGGCAGCCAGGAGGGCCAACCCTGTCCTGGGGGGCATCAGGCACAGCTTCACCAGCCGGGCAAGGGAGGGGATTGTCCCGCTCTGCTCTGCACTGGGGCAGCCTCACCTCGAGTGCTGGAGGTGGTTTTGGGTGCCACAGTATAAGAGAGATATAAAGCTATCAGAGAGCTCCCAAAGGAGGGCAATGAAGGCTGTGAAGGGATTTGAGGGGAAGCCTCAAGTATGAGGAGCAGCTGAGGTCACTTGGTCTGTTCAGCCTGGAGAAGAGGAGACTGAGGGGAGACCTCATTGCATTCTACAACTTCCTCATGAGGGGAAAAGAAGGGGCAGATACTGGTCTCTTCTCTGGGGTGACCAGTGACAGGACCCAAGGGAATGGTCTGAAGTTATGTTAGGGAGGTTTAGGTTGGATATTAGAAAAAGATTCTTCACTTAGAGGATGGTTGGGCACTGGAACAGGCTCCCCAGGGAAGTGATCACAGCACCAAGCCTGACAGAGTTCAAGAAGCGTTTGGACAATGCTCTCAGGCACATGGTGTGACTCTTGGGGGTAGTGCTGTACAGGACCAGGAGTTGGACTCAATGATCTTTGTGGATCCCTTCCAACTGAGCTTGTTCCATGATCCATTCATGGAAACTTCTTTTCTAATGATGCTGTCCTTATCTTCAGTTCCTTGCTGACTAGCAGAAAGTTTAGTTATATGGTGTAGGTAGTGCATGTGCCCATATTGTGTCTAGTCACTATTTTTATGACAAAAGCTAAATAACTGGAAAATATCTCATATTGGGTAAATCTGTCTTGCATTACAAGTGTTAAATCTGAGAGTTATAAGGAAATTGTAACTGGCCACTCCATTTTTCACATCATCCAGGTTATGGTGCTTTGTGTGCTAGCACATGTGCCATGACACCCTGATTTTGAATCAATGAGTGTCCCATCTATTTAAACCCACTGGTCTTCACTGCATTTCTTCAATTACTTTTCCCCCCAAATTCAGGAGGTGTGGACGTGCTGAGCTTGCAAAATCTGCTAGAAGCTTCCAGCAGTCAGCTGAAGAATCTGGATTAAAGTGTTAAAAGGATGAGATCAATTTAGGAACCTACATCCCAGCCATAAAAGTTAATGAAATGCCAATGTGTTTAAAGGTCTGTTTAAAACGAAACCGGAGCTGAGGTATTGGTAACCAAGGCTAGCTGAGTCAATTCTAAGGATGAGATTACTTGATTGAAAAGGCTGAGTTTGTATCCCCATGTTCCTCTGGAAAATTCAGTTTGAACTGATAACCCAATATATAAAACTAGTTATCTCCTTGTCCTTTCTTGTGTACCCCAACTCTAATTGAATAGAATAGTATAGTTCAGCTGGAAGAGGGTCTACACTGATCATGTAGTCCTGCTCTCTGACCACCTCAGGGCTGACCAAAGCTAAAACATGGCTTTAAGAGCACTGTCCAAATGCCTCTTCAACAGGTGTGGGTGGAGGAGGCAGTGACCACCTCTCCAGGAAGCCTATCCCAGGTTTTGGCCACCCTCTGGGTAAAGAAGTGTTTCCTCATGTCAAGCCCAAACCTCCCCTGATAGATGCAGATTTCAGCCATTCCCACATGCCCTGGCACTGGAAGAGGAAGAAGAGCTCAGCACCTCCCTCTCCACTCCCCCTCCTCAGGAAGCTGTAGGGAGCAGTGAGGTCACCCCTCAGCCTCCTCCTCTGCAAACCAGACAAGCCCAGTGCCCTCAGCAGCTCCTCAGAGCACATTCCTGCCAGCCCCTTCCCGAGCTTTGGTGCCCTTCTCAGGACACATTCAAGTACCTTCACATTCTTTTTAAATGGTGGGGCCCAGAACTGCACACAGGACTCGAGGTGAGGCTGCACCAGTGCAGAGCAGAGCAGGATAATCACCTCTCCCATTTTGGCCAGGTGCTGGCTGCTCTTGCTCTTTGAAGGTGTCCCTCATGCCCTTCATCCAGGAGGAGCAAGTTTTCTAGACTCCCAGGGTGGGTCCCAAGGGTGGCCCTGGGTGTTGTTTCTTGTCCTCCATTACATCTGGTCACAGCCCCTCATCAGGCCTCCTCTGGGCCCCTGCGGCTCTGTTCTTGCCTGCTGCCCTCGCACCTCCAAGGCACCACTCATTGTTCTCTCTGGCTCTCTTGCCCATTGCAATCGTGGAGTGGGGGTGAGCTCTGCTCTTCCCTGGGCTCCATTTCCCCATGGGTTTTTGCATCCATCCAGAGCTGCCACTTTGCAGTTCTCCTGCCTGCAACACAAGCACAGGACAGGGATGAGAGTGCTCTTCATGCATCCCTGGCCAGGAAGAATGGCAGCAAAGCAAGTTTTGGAAGGCAAGATTGTGCCTGTCAGTGATATGTGTCATATTTTGAAAAATACCTCACGGAACCACACACCTCTTTTTCTGACCTATATTCCTGCTGCTGCTTTCTGTAGCTCTGTCACTTGCCTTCGCCAAACTGCAAAGGATGTATTTTTAAGCTAAACTGAATAACACATCAGCCTGCTCCTGGCTACACATGCACGTTGTGTTACTGCTTGTGAGCATCAGCTCCGAAACTGATTCAGAAAAATAAAAATTAAAATAATACCCTGCTTCCAGTTATAACCTGTGTGCTGTGTCTCCTTGAAGCAGTTTTTTGGAGCTGAAAACTCCCTGGAACTTCACGCAAATAACAGTCTCATCATTATTTGACTCACGGTGAGCACAGGAAATAGAACAGAGCAGTTATGCCATGTTACACCCAGAGTTCTGCATGACAAGCTGTGACCCAGGTCTGAGAGCTCCATCCTGGAGAGAGCTCTCTGCAGTGCAGGTCCCAGGCCCGCCCAGGAGACAGGGGCAGAGATGGGCACACCTGCAGCAGGGCTCAGGCAGGGACTGATTACATGGTGGTAGCAGCCTTGAGCTCCTAACAACAAACTACTGTCTAATGATTTAAAACATTGGCCCCACAGATATTATAAAATCTATTATACTCAAGTCATACAGTATTATGACAGACCTCAACATTTGGGGCCTGGCTGGCACAAGCACACAGAATGATGAGGCAACTTCTCTGAAGAGCTTGTTCTTAATCTCTGAACTTATGAACAAAACCAATTACAAGTCAATAATTTCTCATGTGAATGGTGTGGTCTAAACCATGCAGATGTGATTTGTCTAGCTTCAAGTTCCAGTGTAATGAAAACTTGAATTTCCTATTTTAAAATTTCTTTCTTTTTTCATAGAAATTGCAGAAAAGGAGGAGTGCAAGTGATCATCTGGACTTCTACTAAACAAAAGTAGAATCAGCTGTATTTAAAATTGTTCCTTAGGGGTGATTTCCTTGCCAGCCTTTTTAATTTTATAATAGTGGAGATTTTGCAGCATCCCTAAATTGATCTATACCTTTGCTTAGGCACCTCTAGTCAGAAAGTTCTCATGAAATGTGTCATTTTTTGCAGTTCAAGTCCTTTGTTCCCTGTTCTAGCTTTCCTTGTTGTAGAGGAGTGTGTTCTCTCTTCTTTCCTCAAAATTTAGAAGCCGTTTTCCTCTTTTGTCAGCATTCCCTATGATCTAACTGGAGTTATCACATGACCCTCCCAATCAGGCCAAACAGTAGCTCTTATTAAAATATTGATTGCTTTAAATTATTTTAGTTTCTAATGTACAGGTTGAAAGACAGAGGTAGATTTTGGTTGTCTGGATGCGAAGCATGGAAGAAGGGGAGAGAGAACCCCCAAGGCTCCTTCCTATTAGGTTTTCATAGGATATTTTCCCTTCTTTGTAAGGAAAGGTAATCTGTTTCACCTGTTTCAGTTTCCCCCTATATGCAATATTAACCATGATCCTATAAGTTGCTATGTAATAAATTCTTTCTCATTGTCGCTTAGCTTTCACAAGTCAAGAAAGTGCTGATTCTTAAGTTTTATGGTGATCCATAGCTCTGTGTTCACTGGCCAAAGCATTATTAGTATCAAGGTGGCCTCCTCCTCTGTTCTTGCATGACAATATAATCTTTTCTCTTTTATTCTTTCCCATTTCCTTTTTAGTTCTTTAGCATGGGTCCCTTCCTTTACTGTTCTCTCTACACTTCACTTAAACCCTTTCTTTAAAATAAAATAAAATTTTAAAAAAATCTACTGCTAATTTGTTTGGGTTTGGGTCTGGACTGCCTTCTTCACTACATCTTGCCCCTCTAGCAGACCATCTGTCTTGTACTGTTATATTGTCTAGAACCTAATGTTTCTGACCCAAGGACTGCCCCAGGGTAGCTGTCAGTGAAGCTGTCAGTGGTCTGCAGCCACTCCACAGTGCATGCCACCTTCCTCTTGTGGCACTAAGAGTGTGACTTTATGGGCACACAGTGGAGAGATGTTGGGGTGATAACCTGTGTATCTGGAAAATGCAGGAAATCCTGATCTGGACTGATCACCAGTGCCTGCTTCCTAGATTAGGATGTGCTGCTGGACCGTGGTGCATCCAGCTGTTGTAGACAGTGAGGGTGAGAGAGAAGTGAATGAGGGCAGGAAAGGAAAATATACATTGCCTTTCACCTCAGTGGCCCAAGTTTTGTGCACTGGCTCGGAGGAACAATGAAGAACACTGCCCAGTATCTGTCATAGGAGGATCTTTCAGAGGGGATAAATGGCAGAGAAAAGCAGGGTAAGTATGAGGTGGGGGGGAGCATGGAGGGCAGGGCAGTATGCCTGTGCCCACCCTGCCTGCAGCACACCTGTCCAGGCTGTTGGGAGCCTCTCTTACTATCTTGCCAGGTAACAAAAGCAAGTGTGGGATGACAGGCAGTATACTGAGTTTGGGAGAAAACAAAAAAAAGGGTGAAAGATGCCCTTTAACACTTCTTTTTGCAGGTGCTTGCATGAATAGGACCATAGCTCCCTGAATTCACCTGAAGATGGCAGGGGGATTCACCCCCACCAAACCCTCTGATCAGGCAGCAGTCACTGCCTTCTATGTCAGTCATTCCACTCACCTCAGGGACTGCAGAGTGCGGGGAGAAGGAGTAAAATGTGGCTCTGCTACTTCAACATGGAGGGCATTTTCCCTAGTGAGCAGTTGTTTGGTTTAGTTCATTTAGCTCTGCTGCAAACTCAGCTGCTTGGAGCCTCCAATCCAGGGTGCTTCAAGCGCTGGGTCACTTCCCTAAATGTTCTGCAGCATCAGTTCTGTGCAACCCTTAATCTTTCCTGTTCTCGAACACAAATTTTTTTCCAGACTTAAGGGGTAGCTAGTTTGTCAGTAGTTGCCAGAATGATAAACCCATGACCAATTTGGAAAATCAATTGTGTTGTTTGGTTGTTTTGAGTCTCTGCTGATTGGAGTTATTGATCTGTTAAAGAGGGCATGGTAAAACTTGGGCTGTTGTAAAGACATATGTAACACTTTTCTGTCTGTGCAATAAGAAAGCTAAGCAGGAAATAGTCTGTGCCTCTTCCTGGCTGCTCTGCCTTTCCTTCTGTTGTCTCAATAACTATTCTTCACTATCTGTAGGACATTAGCTCCTGTGAGACTGCAGAATTGGGGCCTGGTGTGGACAAGCACTTGGTGAAATTCTGTTTGAATGTTTTCTCAGAATCTTGTTGGGGCAGTGGGAATGTTCAGAGGCCTTTCAGTGGGCCAGGGCACAAAAAAGTCAGGGACTGTGCCACACTTCAGTGTTCTGGACTCAGAGTCCCAGTGCCCTGCTACTACTTCTTATTGTTGTGCCTCCTTTTACTTACCATGTGTTTTCTAACAAGAAGCTCCTACTTGCTCCCATATAAGATCCTCTGTCTTGTTCTCCCTGTCTCTACATCAGATTAATTCCTTTGATGCTGCCTTGAAGTCTCAGCTTTCTCACTTTCACCCCACTTCTTTGTACCCACAATATTGCTATATCATTGCTTTGTAGTGATGCAGAGGCCAGTGCTGCAGTCCATGAACTGCAGTCAATCTGTGATACAAAAGAGAGGAGGGCCTGTCAAAGACTTGGGCTATCACTAAAACAACCATTTGAAAAACAATTCCTAGTCTAGATTAGCAAGCAAACCCCTATTATTTTTTCCAGAAACATTTCACAAAATGCCACTTTTATAGTGTGTACACATGTGCCTGCACATGCCTGAAAGACACTGACAATCCTACTTATCCCAGGTTAAATTGAAAAACACTCTAGGAGTAGGTTGATGTTTTATTTTTAACAAAGTAGAGGCTTGAGAAAATAAAAGTTGCTAAAGAACACAGAGAATCTGAATTTCTTATCTAGACTGTGATCCTTGGAAAGCATTTGTTTGTGTCTTTACAGAAGTATAGGGGGCTAGCAGTATGTAGCAGAGGTAGGTGGTGGTCTGTAGTGCCATGAGAACACAGTTATTTATACTGATGATTCATGCTTTATGTCTCAGCAAAGCCCAGTTAAATGACCCACACATACAAGGGTTAATACATATTTAGCATAAAGGAGATGAAACACTGCATGCAGAGAAGAAGCTTGATTAAATAAAGGCGATCCATTTTCTGTGGAGAATAATCAGTCTTTGAGATGTGCAAAATTACACTGATTTTTCACATAAAATGCATATATTAGGTTTAGATTCAGGAAGTTGTTTAAAGACTAATTTGCATGCAGGGCATGTAGAGGAATAAATTAAAATGTGATACTCTTATAAAACCTTTACAGATCTGTGTGTGGATGCTGTTGCTTATACTTAAACTAGGCTTCCTGTTGTTCAACTTGCTATTGTAACTTAAATACTTGTTTGTTTATGTGGATGTTATCTTTTCACACTGGTTTAGCCACCCTATGCAGTTTGGATGAAATTTTTAAATACAGAAAAGACACTGCTGAAATTGATCTGCTGAGAGCATGTAATAGGTTTTTCAAAATAATGTTGCCAGTAATTTTAACTATAGGACAAATTTTAGTCCTGTAAAAATCATAAGGAATGGTTAACGAGGGCAATCAGAAAGTAAAGAATTTAATTGATTGCCTCATGTTTTTCAAATCTGTACTAATGACATTCTTATCAGAGGGGAGACAGAAGCTGTGGGTCAAAGCAAAAGAAAAGTTCATGGGTGTACTGAGGGCTGAAAAGAGGCAGGAGCACAGTTCAGTCTAGAAGCAGGTTGGTCTGGGGCAGGCTTAGGGCAGGTGTTCCCATGGCTGACCTAGCACATGGGAGAAACTCATCAGGAGAAAAGTGCTTGATAGTAACTGAAGACAGGCAGAGGATGGATAGCTGCTGCAACCACAGCATGGTCACTGCAGGACTCATTCAGGAAATGGGAAAGGAGTGGATTCATTCTATGTGAAGCAGTGAGTGGAAAACAAGCACAACAGGATAAGGTTAATGTCCAGAAGGTGGCTGGCTGAGGGCCAAAAACAAGCTGTGCTTTTGAAGATGCAATGTGAATTTGAAGTATGGAATTTGGATTTAAAGAAATGTGGAAGTCTAACAGTGTAGGGAAATTTCTTCGATTTGAAAAAATAGCACAGACTTCCATCTCTATTCTCCAATGGTTTCTGGATTAATTGGTAAAGAAATATATATGATGTGGCAATATTGCAAACTGCCAAAATGGGATTTTATTAATAGTACATCTCTAAACATTTTTCTATGTAATTCTCAGCCAAAATGTGCAGGCAGAGTTAGTATCAGGACAGTTGTATCTTCCTTCATGTTTGTTAAACTTCCCTCTTCCTTCCTTGTCTCTCTCTTCTTCTGTCATCCTTTCCTTGCTGCTTACTCTTTCCCTTTCTCTCTTGTACATATAACAAAACAAGTTGTTGCAGACATAGCCACTAAAGCCATTTAGAAAATGATTTGACTTCTGTTACTTGATAGGTGATCCCAGCTGCACACTTCAGATTGTTTAAAAGTGAGTACTGAGCCTCCAAATGTTGTAGGCTATCAAAGAATACTGAATGTTCATTTTGTTTTATTTGTCTCCTGTTGTGCATGAGAGGAGGGACAGATGGTACTGCTGGAACAGGGCTCTATTCCCTCAGGGTCTGCGGGGCTGACCAAGGCCCTCCCCGTGTGGAGGAAAGCTGGAAATAAAGTGACAGCACTGCACATAGGCTGTGCTGAGTATCTGGAGAAAAACTAAAAGACGGGGAAGATGAAATGGAGAGCCAAGTTGTCAAGTAATTAAGACGGCAGTGTGAGAAGTGAAATGTGCAAGCTGAAGGAGCCTGCTATGGGCTATATTCATAAGCTTTGTTTTTACTGGAGCTCCAGCTGAGTCCACAGGAACTTCACCCAACTGGTAGCCTCAGGGTTAAGCCCAGCAGTGCTGTCACTCCAGATTCAGTGAAGTCAAGGTGCTGTTTGTACCCCAGGGCTTTTGAACTTACTCCTGCTCTCTATCCTTGTACTAAAAAAAACCCACCTCCTGTGAGATTTGTGCTTCCAGGGTCTGAAAATCCTGTTTCAGAGAAGGCAAACCTCACTGATGTTTTGCAAAGGGTTTTATTTTTAACACCACCCTAGAATCATGTTTTCCTGTAGCATCAATCCAAGAACATAGTTGTTGCAAGCGTAGTGCCAGCATCTTTTATGTAAAGTTTCATATTAGGGTAAAAATAAACAGTAATTCAGAAGTTGGCTGAGAATCTAGGTTGACTTGACAGCCAAGCTGAGAAGCAAATCAAGAAGAAATTCAGGCAACCCTTAGATGACAAACACACGTATGCCATTTGAATGGCATCTTAACTCCTAAACAAGTCACTCCTCCAAGAGTCATGACTTAGCACTTTCTGTGGGAAGATGGAGAGGAACAAGCTCTAACAAATATGGTTCAAATATGGACTGAAAAATATTTTGGATCAAGAACACATGTTTATAGACTGCAGGAGGAATGCAAACTTGAGTACAGTGTGTTTTTCTGTCCTTCGACTTGGATTGTGCTGTTCGGTTCTGGTTTCTATAGTGAGGGCTGTTTTCTACAGGCAGTGTTTACCTGGAAAAGACTAAAAAAACTGGACCCCCTGGAAAAGAATACTTTAAAGGAGGCACTGTGCAGTATTGAGGTTGCTAAGTCACCTCTCTGAAGGCTCTGTTTTTGTGAGTAATAGATAATTCTTTTTCTTCTAGTGTCCAATTTCCAGTTTGTCTCAGAGCACTTACACCAATGTCCATTTGCTAATGCCCATCAGTAGCCCATCCTACCAAAGGCTTACTAGGAAGTGTGCTGATTAATAGCGGTGTTGGATTGCTCAGTAGCATCTGTTGTCAGAAGTGTTGTCAGATCAAAGTAGTCATATAAACCTGACTCAGGCTTTTGCCTTCTCTGACTCAAAGAAGGATATTTTTTACACCTTTTTATATGTAAAGATTCCTTACTTGCATGAAAGCAGTCACCAGTCAAGCAAATTTTATTACATATTAATGCATCTTAGAATTTTTTTGCACATTTAATGAATCTATAAAGGAAGGCAGTGTGAACTCTCAAATGCAAAACACTAGCTATTCCTTCTCTCTCACTCTGAAGCTCAGGGCATTTTCAGTTCTTTTTCAGAGAAAGTGCTATCACATGTTGACAAAAAGACCCCCAAAAACAAAAAAAAACCCCACCTCTGGTGGATTGTCATGGATCTCTGCCTGTTTTTGTTAAGTCTTATTAAAAAAGTGAAAATAGCAGGAGGGATGGGGAAAGACTTTCTACAAGTGTCACAAACTAATTTCTGCTCTAAGATATGTATATCAACAGGTTATGTCTGCAACTAAACTAGCTTTGGTTATACCAGTGGTGAGCAGGATGTTTCCAAATTACTTGCTGCACTTACCAAAATTACTTGCTGTACTACTAATAAGTGTCAAAAATAGAGTAAATTTCATCTAAGGATTTTAGCGCCAGGACTTTCAAAAAAGCTCAATTCCCACTGGCCTTCTCATATAATTTAAAGTTGTTGGTAACTCAGTTCCTTATTCATGAACATGCCTTTCTGTGCTGTTGTCACCTGTTTAATTGTGGGTTGGAGGGTTTCCACCTTGTACATTTCAGTTATCTATAAATCATGACTCTGGGGAGACACAAAGAGTACAGGTTTAGGTTCCTCTGGGAAAGCTTGCTATGTTGTTGGCATTCTTATTTCCATCCAGTGTCTCCCGTAGCAAATCAGTGCTCCAAGCCTTCATTTGGTGTGGTATGAGGCAAGGTCTCACCTGAAGGGTGCCTGAGCAGGGGTGTATCCTTGTGCACTGCAGGGAGACGGGTTGCATTTGTGGTCTTCCAGATCTGCACCCTGAACCCAGTTAGTCTGGTCCTTATGGTATTAGCAAAACAAGTTGTTGAGAGCACACCATTTTCACATCCCTAACCTAATGCTTTTGTGCACAAAGGCTTTAGGGCCAGACTAGTTTGATGCACAACAACAAAGTTGCTGAACAGTGACAAACCAGGGACATATCAAAGCTGTACACTTGATAGTGACAGGCTGGGCATCCATTGTAGTGAAAGAGAGTAACAACTGGAATCATGGGGAAGCTTTAAGTGAACACTGGTCTGTCAAGGGATGTTGGTTGCCATGGGAAGCTGGTAGACAAGCAATATTTGGTTAAGATAAAAAGCCACTAGCTAGGTTCCTTGCTTTTACCACATTTGCTCTGACAGTCTGTCCTGAATGGGATACACATAGACTTTTCTTTGTAGGTTTTGTGCCACAACAAAATGCAATTCCTATCAAAAGTTTTAGTGAAAGATTTCACATCCTCTACAATAACCTTTTCTGTGTTACTTAGGTACTAAGATTAAAAGAAAGAAAGTCTTTCACATTTGCAGTCTTAAGTGAATTTTGTTCTAATTTTATGCCAATATGGACAGTAAGCACACTTGTGTTTAATATAAATTGAAGCCAGCCCAAACAAATAGCTGGATAACTGTATAATGCTAAGAGAATTAGAGAACTCAACCTTAAAGCATTTATAATTTAGCAAACAATGAAGAAGCTGTGCATGATACCCACAAGATAGTGCTGATACAGAACTAAAGCGACAGAATGGTTAACAAAGGCCAGTGTCTCCATGTGGGAATTTTAAGTTTTAGTGGGGCTACATATTTAAAATTAAAGGCAAAACTGGTACCTTTTTTCTGTCTTTCCATGTTCTAAAATATAAGAGAAGGTGGTTGAAATATGTATAAAAATCAAAACTGATGTGTTTGATGTAAAATATTTTATAGCTGTATTAGAAAAAATGACAAAATTGTTAAGATTTACAGTTAATATCTCATATTTTTCAGAAGAGTATATCTGTTGCAGAATATCAAATCCAGTTGCTCTTTTTGTAAACCTGAACTATAGTGAGGAGCATAATAATTTCAAAACCTTTTTTTTTTTCTAAATCCAAATATGTGGGTGTGTATTGTTGCTTGGCCCATAATACCTGCAGAGCTAATTTTACCAGAGACATGAGAAAGTGCCTGTACTCCTGTCTGGGAATCTGACTGACCTTTTGGTCTCTGATGAGCATAGGAGTGATAGAGCTCTTCCTTTCTCACCCCCTCAAAAGAAAAAGCAGTTGCTGATTTGTGTTTGATAAATCAGGGTGATGATCCTTCATTAACATGAGTGTTTGTGATTCATACCCTTACCAAGAGGTATTTTACTCTATCAGTAATCTTATGGAAATATATGGAACTATGCAGATTACTCCCATGTACATAGAGCAGGAAGGAATGTGCACAAATACTGTGTCAACCAGATTTCCACTGAGGCTCCATTCATTCCTTTTGCCTTTTTTTAATATTTTAAGTTGTTCTAATACAAAACCTGGTTTTGCTTTAAAAACAAATCAGATCAGAGCCGTGGATTAAGAAATGTCCGTTGTATCCATCATAGTATTTAAGATTTATGCCTATTGCAAATAGTGATGAACTTGATATCAAATTGCTATAGTACCAATATGTTGCGCTTAAAGTTCTGATTCTACTTATGCCAATTTTATGTGCAGCAGGATGAGGCTCTGCTGGCTAAGTATAATCCAGTTCACTGTGCTAACATAAGATTTAATACTGCATATACTCTCCGTACTGTCTCTGCATGGGCCTGGATTTAAATTGTAGCTGGTTGCATAGCTGTCTGCAAATCACACTTGTGCTGTAGGTGTGGTAATGTGCATACATATTTTCTGAGGCGAGAGGAAGTTTTACTTTGAGCATGCCAGAAGCCATGTTGTGGCATCTTGAGCAGTTATAAACTGGGGTTTCTCCTTGCTTTGAGAGGGTTTGCCTGGCTATGTCAGCAGCAAATCTATTCTAGGATCATAAATTTCTTGGTTGACCTTCCCTGATTGACCTACCCACGGCCTGCAAAAATCAATACTTTTAATTTGCTGATACTGTGAATTCTGTGGCTAATTATAACTCTTTCAGCAAATTTGAGTAAAGCTGCAAGCTACTGAATCCACCTAAGGGGAAATGCCTGACATTGACTTGTGTTGCAAGGGTTCACTTCTTCAAGCCTGTTTCTTGCTCCCCTTGCAACAAACACCTATGCACAGAGGGCTTAATAGATCAGTCTAGGGCTATCTGTCACTGGTTTTAATATCACTAATTTTTCCTTGCATGTTTGTACCAATCAGTTGATGGTACTTAGAATGTCTATGCAGTTTGATTTCTCCCTTTTTGTGCACATCAACACCTTATTTCCTCTGTTCCGCTTTACTTGAGGCGTGGCTGAAGGTGTGCAATATGTAGGCTAGACCCAAACAGTTACCAGCCTAAAAGATTGTTGTTCTTCCCTTCCCTTCCTTTCCTTTTTTTTTTTTTTAGAATAAATGCAAATTGTTTATGTAGATTTGTTCAATTAAAAGCAATAGAAACCCCACAAACTCCCCCAGGCATTATCACAAGAATCAGAAAAGGACAGTGTACCAGATTGGCTGCTTCACATTTTGGAAAAAAAAAGCTAGGTTTGAATTTTTTTATATTACGAAATTAAAAAACCTGACACTGGCTTATTAAAATTGAGAGCAAATGTTTTCCAGTCCTTTTCCTGTGATGAGCATTTCTCACTGCATTCCTCAGTCACATATACAGTCTGTACAGTCCCCATTCCCATTCCTGCTTCTTCCTCTCTTCATTCACAGAAGCAACTGATCCTTTATTTATAAATTGAGTAGAATGTAGATTAAGGTATGTTGGAAGAGATCTGTGGATGCTGACTCATCCATCTCCAACACAGAGCAGGGACAATGTCAAAGCTAGGTCAGGTTGCTAAAGGCTGTGTCCAGTTGTGTCTTGACTATCTCCAAGGTTGGAGGTTGCCCAGCCTCTCAGAGAAGTCTGTTACAGCATTTCACCATGTCGTGGTGATTTGTTTTATCCCCTCATATCTGCTCAGAATTTCCCTTGTTGCAGCCTATGACTTGCTCTGCCCCTCGTCTTGTGAGCCTCTCAGTAGGGCTTGGGTTGATCTTCTCTGTAATGACTAGTTAGGTATTTGGAAATAGAAACCAGATTTTCTTCCCTTATCTTTGTCTTTTCCCGGCTGAAGAGGCCCTGCTCCCTTCTTATGGCCAGTTATCCAGCCCACTCAGAATTTCAGTGGTTTTCTGCTGGCTTCTTTCTAGTTTTCCCATGTCTTTTTTCCAATGGGTAGCCCAGGAGTGGAAGTGACAGCACTCCCAGTGCAGGCTCATGGACACCAAACAGTGAAGGAGAATCATTGCCCTTGACCCATGTCTACACTGCAGTTCTGACTTTCGTCCTTGCAAGGGAGCACATGACTCTTGGGGCATGGTCCTAGCAGTGGAGAACAGCAGCTGTTTTCCTTGCTTGACAACTGAGAGTAAGGAGAGGCAAACATGGAGGAGGGAAAAGCTACTGGGCACCTCAATACCTCTTGTCATTCATGGTTTTAGGGCTAACTTCGTGACAACGATCCCTGAATTGCCTAAGTGAAATTCAGTGTCTGTGCTGCCCCTTTGCCAGCTTTTGGCTCAGGTTTGCCTGTTCTCTGGAATAATTTTGGGACAATAGAAATGAATTCAGTCCAGCTAACAGTGTTTGTGGGTTTGGCGCTTTTTTTTGTTGTTTTTGTTCTTTTATTTTCTCTTGGGTTTTTTGGTTTTCTTGTTTGTATGTTTGTTTTTTAACATGTCGATTCATCTCCACAACAGCTTTTGCTTAGTCAGGGCCTGAGTAGGTCCTTCTTTATTAGTGGCTTCATGAACAGTTCTGTTGAGAAGCGAGGCAATAGCAGTGCCTCTGTGGAAAAGATCAGGATTCAGACCCAGACCCCCTTATCAGTCAGCCTGTGGGCCAAGTTGCTAAGTGGAGGGACCACATGGGGTGAGTCGGTAAATACTGGAACCCTCCTTTGCACACTGACTAGGAAAACTTAGGAATTACTTCAACATATTTGCAGCACCTATCAACTTTGTGATGTCTGTGCTCTCATAAGGTTTCTGGAGAGCCCAAAAATAAGAAGTAACATCCTTGCACATAGGACATACCAGGTGGAAATGTTACTGTTTCCCATAGCAGAGAGAAGAGGCTCTTGCTAGACTTTTTTTCCTCACAGACATACTTTTTATGGAGAGCTGGAGACTTTTTGCATTTTATTTGAAATTTCCTGGAAGCATTTACTGTGTGGGAGTAATTTGTGGCTTGATTTTTGGGTTGATTTTTTTTTTTCCATGTGTACTGTTTGGCTGATTGATAAGTGTATTGATGTATTCAACTCAAGAGAACATATCTTCCTGCCTGGAAATTCTGGATCCAGAAAGGTTAAGAGTTTTTCTTTACATCTTGCCCTTACCTGCTGTGATGTTAAGTTTCTGCTATAGAAACTTTTCCTGTGTATGTTATATATCAAAATTAGTAATTTGAAGGTAACATGGTGCAACCTGTAGTGGAAATGCAGGGATATATTCTCAGATGCTGTAAGCTCATGTCAGCCTGCTGGCTTCACTGTCTTTTTGTTGGTGATCTCACACCGGGTGAAAACCTGGTGGACTGCTGGTGACTCTACCTACCTTAAGTGTAATGTTCTTGCTGCAGCAGCTTCTGTGCCCTGGGAGAGTCCTACGTGCATATGGAGCCTTGTTGAAAATTTATTTAAGCATCACACCTGTAAATACAGCACTTATTATTACACATATGACCTGCTTACCTGCTTTCTAAGGATTGCACTGCCTTAAGAGGTAGACAAAGATGTTCAGTTATTTAGGGCAATTGCTGTTCCTGAGTCCAAAAGCATTTGGCAAAAAAAAAAGGGAAATGCAAAAAATAGGCATCCAAATCAAAATTTTAGTTGCTGTTTCAGGGTAATTCACAAAGTCGAATCTGAATAAAGACTCTGAGAACATTTTTATCCATCTTTTTGTGTATCTATCACTGCTTGCATTATTTTCATCTTAACCATTTGGGGTCTGGGCTATTTCTTCATCGCCTTCTTTGTTGACAAGGGATTTGCAATATTTAATGCAGTTGCCATGGTACTTAATACTTGGCTGATTATATTTTACAATATGGCAGTGGATTGCATGTCACTTCAACCATTTAAGGAGGGAGTGTTACCTGAAATTGTTATACAGAGGAGTGTAGCTGCTATTGATATACCTGTAGCCTCTTAGGGAGAAGTTTACTCTGGAAATGGCCAATCTCAGGAAGGGCTCCAGAACATGATTAAGGATGAACCCGAGGCAGCAAAAATTCTTATTGTTCTGGTTTCTTATATGGGTCCCAAGCATAGCGTTTGTAAGATGTGCTTTGCTTCAACATAGAAATAAAAAGTGAATATACAAAAAAAAAAACCCTAACCAAACAATTAGTCTATGCTTAC
The DNA here is from genome assembly GCA_013400975.1 of Atrichornis clamosus. Lineage (NCBI taxonomy): Eukaryota > Metazoa > Chordata > Aves > Passeriformes > Menuridae > Atrichornis > Atrichornis clamosus. The sequence continues at coordinate 18,557 of WBMZ01006431.1, forward strand.
ATCAGATTAGTTTAAAGCTAAGCACCAACTGAAGGGTTTGGCTGAACCAAGACTTTGTGGCTCACAATAAGTGTGTCTTTAAGGGGATCTCGATGCCTGAGCAAACATATGCCAAGGACATTATAAGGCTCGTACTTCCCCCTCCACCATTCCTCTTTGACAGATAGTATAATGTTTAATAGACCTTGATAGATTTTTAATTATGTATACTTTTAGATTTTTAATATATTCATGCTTTTGCAACGTATTTTGCTCTCAATTCTGTTTTACTTTTATTTTGGTTTATTTTATTTTCCTGACCAAACAGATACTCTGAAGCACATGACAGACCCCATATGTTATTTACCTAATAATTTTTTACTAGCTGATTTTGCAAGCAGCACGTACTTTTCAGTTTCTGTTCTTTTCGGTGTTTAATATGCAGTTAACATATTGAATACCAAAATGAAGACCAACTGTAAATCCACTGGTAGAGCTCACTTCCGCTGCAACAAAGACATCTGGAGATCTGCATTTAAGTAGTCTGTGACATCCTTTCACCTTTAGGATGTAAGCAAATAAAATGTCTATACGTCATCTTTGAAACTGTTCCAAAGATTTGTTCAAATTACTGGAGTATTTTGAAATATTAAGAGCATGCAATATATATTTTTGTCCCTTTTATCAAAGCATGAAAGAGTACATAGCATTTAACTTCTTTTTCTTGGGTAGATCATATCTATCTTCTATTTTTTCTCCACCCTTGAAATACATGAGGATGGGAAGGAATGGGCACAAGACCCTTAACACTAAGGTAGCTCAGAAAACAATGTTTGAAACTTTTTAATCTCATCTCTTGAGTAATGCCATCAATCCTTGTCTGAAGTTTCATATGACAAGCTCAGGTTGAGTCCAGTGACAATCAAAACATGCCTTTGATATTGTGTGCTTGCATGCATTTTTCATTAGGGGTCAGTGTTTTTTCTCTGTGGACAGACCAAAAGAGGCACCAGAAAACTGTTAACCTTACACAGCCCACATGATAAAAAGCAGTGTCAGCAATTTTGTCCTTACAGTGCAGAGATGTCAGGAAATCTTTTGGTCTCACCAACTTTAAAAAGACTTTAATCTTTGTCACTTCTTTTTTTTCCTAACTCTGAGCCCTATTTTTGCAGTGTTCTGTAGGTCATCTTTTGCAATGTGCAAAACTTTTTTATTTTTAATTGCATTTTCATATTACAGCACACTGACAAAGTAATTTGAATATTCTGCAAGTAGGTCCTATGGTATAAATTGTGAGGAACACAAAATTATTATGGGTGGTAGAAATTTTCCCATTGAAACTCTTAAGCACAAAATGACTTTTTAACTGCAAAGTTCCCCTTAATGCATGAATCATGGAGAATAATTTGGTTTTCAGTTAATTCCATCCTGTTGTGTAATTATTTTCATTGTACTATTAATTCACAGAAAAATCAACAAACTAATTTTACTTCTTACTGTTCTGTGAGCTCTTTATTTAAAAGGTCTGAGTCGCCATAAAGTCAGGGCATTTCATTTTTCTAACTTTAATGAAACATTTCTACAGGAAGTTAATTTTCCATTTAACTTCTATGCATTAAACGATATACTTCAGCAGCCTAATTGACATAAGCCCAGAATAACATCTATTTTCAAAACTAACAAAAATATTATTTTTCCCTTTTAAGCCTACTTCAAAATAGAGGTAGCTCTCCTTTCTTTGCTATCTTACGTAATTTTGTGAAACAAGGTCTACCATTCTGCCCCTATTGATTATTTGTCTTACATTTTTAAAAACAAAATTTCTATGTTTCTTTTGCACTTTGGCCAGCTGCTGGCTCTTTACTCTTGTCTGACACTTTCAATGAAACTTTGGAGTGCTTGGCTTAGGAGATGGTTCTGAGTGGTGCTCAGACAGGAGACTTGCCCATCATAGCTGCCCTATAGAGGAATCCAGGTTCCTGGATTCCCCTGAGGGAAGTTCATAAAAAAGAGGGATAAGAGGGAGTTTCAAGGAGAAAAAAAAAAAAAAGATTAACTAAATGCTGAGTTGAAACATTACAAATCAAACAAATGTCTTAATGTACACTGGGCTGGATGGCAAATAGCTTAGATATGGTATATGGTATCTTGGGCAAATACACATGCCTCTTCTAGAGCACTTTTGCCATGAATACTCAGAAGATGACTTTAAATTTATGAGTTACCAGGAACAGGTGGGGTGGTATAGGAGAACGAAGTCTGATTATTGCTTCAGTGTCTTTGATACTGCCACCTATGTATAGAATATTGAAAATATCTCAGAACAACTGACCAGGAAGGTGAGTTTGTTGTGAGTACAACAACTTGATGAGAGAAACAAGAGAAACAATATTTACATCCTGTATGTATGAAAGGGAGGCCTAAAAGTACAGATAAAAGTCTGTTGGCTACTGAACTATGAAGCATACATCAGTGTTACAGGGAGGAGTGTAAATTCAGAGATATCAGAAAATCTTTGTTTTAAGGAGAAAAGAGTGAGCAGAATCAAAGAGGACATCTGTGTAAAGAGAAGATTGGTGCAAACTTTGTCACTTCTGGTAAGATGCAGATACATCTATCTCTGACTAACATCTGTCTAGTATGTCCAACATCATGCTAACTTGGCCCCTGCAGCTATCAGTCCTTGATGGAATAGACTGACTTCAGACTGGTGCAGGTTTCCCAAGGCAGAATGGAGGATGGGATGACAATCCAAAGTAATCTTGCAAACCAAACCAACAAGGTCAAATTCAGTAAAGATTAACCAAAGTCAACAGTACAAGTTCAGTCCAAGGAAGAATTTTGCTTTGTCATGTCCAAGAGATAGTGGAGAAATGCTTGTGGAAATATAGGAGATAAATTACTCAAGATATTGAGAACTCAGCTATTGTCCTTTGTATAGCTTTTGGCAACGATTCTTTGAAAATACACAGAAGATGTACACAGAGGTTCAGGGAAAAAATGACACATAATAAGGGGTTGAGGAAATTGAATTTTCTTAGAACAGAAAACACCAAGTGCAGATCTGGGAAGTCTCATGTGTGAAACTACTTGCTTTTGCTTACTTTTGAAGATACTGGTGATCAGCTGACTTTTCTTCGTCTGGCTGTAGGACAAGCTTAAACCACTTAATGTGTAGAAGCATGAAATCGTTTATGAACAAAAAAGATTTTTGTTGGTTTTAGGCAAAATATGAGCCATTGGAATCATTAATGCCTGCAGGGAAACATTTTAAAATGTTTTTCAAGTTCTTTGACTTTTGCTGAACTGACACTCTCTCCTTCCTTGGATGCAATGCTCTTTCCTACTAGACCAGATTTTTGAGCATCCACAGGGAGGCTGTAGCTTCCCTTGCTCCTGTACAGGGGAGAGGGATAAAACAATAGTATAAAATATGCTGTCACTTATGATATTTTTGTCATTTAGAGACAGACTGTAATAACACTCATTTCTTCCTAAATTTTGCTCTGTTAGGCAATATTAATATCTCTTGCTACTTGTCACCATGCAAAGCTAGAGAGCATGTCACACAACTTGATCTGTTGTGGCATGGCACAATAACGTTGTCAAGATTTGACTTTTGACACCTCTTCAGGGTGGGACTGGAAGGATCCAAATGGAAACTTCTGACCTTTGCTAGAAGTGCTATCTTCAGTTACAACCAGCCTGAGTAGTCTGCAGGTGGCATACACTTCGTTTCCTTTTCACAGAACAGAGTGTGGCACTCCTAGTGGCTGGTTCTTTTCAGTGTCTGGACTGTGGGTGAGATTATAGCTTTCAAACCAATTATGAGGAGGAAAGGACTTCTTCAAGCCCAGTATCAGCTCGCCCTGCTCTGACAGTCCTTGGAGGCTGCAGAAGGCACCAGGGTTGGTGAACCTGTGAGCTACTCCTAGGATAGGACTCTATCTCAAAGCACAATACAGCCCTTAATTATTTATTTTGAGCATGAATTATTTCTTGACTTTAACACTATTGTCTTCTGCCAAGGCTGGAATGAATTTATGTGTTGATTGCTCACAGTTTTGCTCTCAAGCTCTGATTGTGATGTCTGAATCCAGGGAACATATTTTAATTTCAGTGAATGTGTAATTCTCAGAGAGAAGTGTGTGGGCATCAGGAACAGGATGAACCTAAATGCATAAACTGTAGACACAGCCAGATGAGTGAGATATTTATTGAACAAACACTCCCTTTGTTGTAAAGACCATGGACTAAGGACCATGGAACAAGCTGAGGAAAAGTGTGTGACAGGTTACTAAATACAAGCCCGTAAAGAGTCTCATCTTGCTCTGACATATCTATGCTGCTTCACTAAAGCACCGTGGAGTGATGTGTCTATGGGGGGCCAGCCTAGCCAGCTGATAACCCCATGCTGAAAGTTGCTAAATGTCTGTGATCTTAAAATAGCAAACATGCTCCAGACATTAAACTAGCATGTTTTCCCAGTACCAGGTTGCTTAAGGACTAGATGTGCTTTCTTGCTGACCACAGTATGGTCTTTCTAACTCAGGTCCCTTACAAATGAGGTTTATTACACAGCTCCCTGTTACTCATAAGATGTTTTTCTAGCACTCCTGTAATCCTGTTGACCTCGTCCTGAATGGGAAAAGAAGCTGAATAAAAATGCCATGGTATAAGTCAGGTGAAAATAGTAAACATAACTGGAACAATTATGACTTGAGCTTGTGTAGAATTACAATTATGACTAGGGTTTGTGTAGAAATACTGTGAGTCTTATGTTACTGTATATATTTACTGAGGTGTAATATAATTGAAAGTGTTAATTTTCACTGTCGTTTACAGTACTTGCCACTTTCTTCCCCTTCTTTTAAACATCAAAGGGAAGTGAGTCAAATTGAAAGAGTTCATATGAATAAAATCTTGAATCTTGTAATGTTGAAACAGCTATCTATAAGGATATTTTGAAATGATGATTCGTTTGCCAGTAGTTTGAATAATTTTGTATGCCTCTCTTCAAATGCCCAGGTCTTTATTGATTTGTTTTATCTGAGTTTTCTTTCTATTTTTAATCAAAAATGTTCAGACTCCAATAGAAAATAAGGTGGAATAACAGTTCATTGGTGGGATGCATTTAAGGTACAGAGACACACTCTTGAATCCGCACTGAGCCTGCCGTGAATGCTGATTGAGCTGTACAGCTCTGCCTGGAGCACTGTGCTTCTCTTGTGCCTGGAATCAGAGGTGTAAAACACAAAGACTAAAGCTGGTGGAGATAAACAGAGGAGGAAAGTGTCACAATCTCCTCATTTTGTGTGTTCTCTTCACCTGTCATCAAAAAGTTGACTTATCTGGCACTTTGTCATCAGTGTTTTTCCAGAAGCTTAAAAACATCCAGGGTTCTACATATGTCAAAGCATCTCTAGCAGACTTCTAGCTGGAAATACAGTTTTTTAAAACACTATTCAGATGGTTTAATTGCAGTCTTTCTTCAATACCCTCACACTTACTGGTTTCCAGAACAAGTGGTCCAAAGGAGTCCTTGCTGGTATGTGTGTACCAAACACTGGAGTCCAAGCCTTCTATTTCAGGAATGTGTTTCTAATACCTGCTTGGGATTGCATTTGAGTTTGCTTGTTTTTTCTAAGGCCTTTAAAATATTGTTCAGTGGGTTTTAATATAAAGCAGTGATTTTAGCTCCAGGTTCCTTTGGAGGAAGCATCTGGAAGAGCATGTGAGCTAGGCCATTTGGGCATCTCTGCTCTGTGCTCTGCAGCATTGCATGGTGGTATCCAGCTCCCTGTGCAAGTGCCTGGGAACCCACTGTGCTGTGGGGATTCTGGTTCTGTAGGTTTGCCAAAGTACTTCCGTACAACTCTGCGTCAACAAGGGTAAATGCACCCTTTCTGTAAACACAAGAAACACACTGTTAGGCACAGAAGAATACTCAAAGTGAAATTCATATTTTTGAGCAATTCAGTCAATTCATGACTGAAATATCAGAGTGGAGTTACACAGCTGCCCATATATTCTGGTTAGTATAATCCTTCATGATGAGAAAAGGGTTACATTTTTACAGTATTGGCTCATATCTTCCCTAAATTCCTAGAAAGCAACGCTATTACCTGAAAGTATATAAACTTGAGTCACAATTCTGACTGTCTTCCCTACCCTCTCTTCCATGCTGCCTCAAAACTTTGGACTCTGATGTTGTCTTGGTTTAAGACAATTTAAAGGGGAACACTCTCAAATGAGTTCTCCCACTTTGTTTTAACTAATCCCTTTCCGTCAATAAGGGGAAACAAAATATGAGTAGATATAAGTGAAAAAATAAGTTTACTAACACATGAAACAGCAGCAGGCAGAAAATAACAGTAAATAATCACTAGATAGAAAATTGCTAAATCTCACCAATTCCATGGGAACAAAGAGAAACTTAAAATAGTGGAATATCCCTGGAACACCTGTCCCACCCCACCCCGTTTCTGTTTTCTGACTGTAGGGTATGAAAGACACAGTAACCATTTTTGGGTACAGAGAGATATGGAATACAGTGACATTTTGAGTTACTTACCGCAGATGTGCCTTGCCCTGTGAGACACTGCTCTCACCCTGCTGCGTTCCTGTTGGCTTTTTGTTAAGTTTTAGCTTACATGAAAGAAGAAAACTTGCCAAGAAACCATACATGCATTTCTCAGAAAAGACTGGTCACTTATACTCTAGATGTAATGACATGAAAATTTATACTTATGACTATAAATATATAGTTATACTTTATAAAAATATAGTATGTAAAAGACTAATGCATAGACAAACTATTCACATTACCAACAAACAGCAGTATTTTTAAAGTCTGTTTTAAATAGGTTTAGATATTCCTCGATGTTTACTTGAGGTGGAGGTTATATTTAAAGAAATAAATGCTTTTTGAGCAGCAACTTAGCCTATTTAGCAGTGAGATAGTAAAATTCTGATATAAGCTAGGAAAACTGAGATAAGTTAAATGGAACATTTTAAAAAATTCATTATAAATTCCTTTTTCCAAGCTGCTTCTGACTGATTTATACACTGCTAATAAACATTTCATGTGATTAATTAGCAATTAGTGCTTCATGACTTGTTAATGAAGAGTAGAAACTGTATATTGCTACCAAGGGTTTGAAAGCACTCTGAACAGCTAGCCTTGATAATTCTGAGGTCTGCTAAGTTCAGATAAAGAACCTCAAGCCCTGATTTTATTTATTCATAGCCTCTACTTCAGAGGAGAAAAAAAAAAAAAGAATGGTGCAGGAAATAAAAAATAGTGCAAATCAATTCTTTGATTAAAGTTTTCTCCAAAATTTGTAATGCAATTTCCAGATTAGGCAGTTATTATTTGATTCTATTAGGGTTGTCATGTATTGACTGTTATTGGCGGGGGGTGGGATTGATGCTGAAGCTGTTTTCTTTTAGAGTTTTCTTCATTGTCCTTCTCAAAAATCTCTTGTTTGTTCGACTGTATGGTGAAAGATGCACAGCAAGAAAAGCATTTGCTCCTGAAAGTTGACCAGATCAAACAGTAGCAGGCTATTCCTGAAAAAATAAGAGGCTCCTGTGACTTATTCCCAAAAGAGGCCTTACTAATACGAAACTGTTTAACTCTTGCATCAAGGTGGGTGTGATTCCCAGTCATGAGAGGCTGGCTAGGGCTCCTGTGACTGCACAGGGAGGTCTCCACATAGCAAGAGACGATGATACCAAAGCATGAGCACATGCCTAGTTACAGCTGAAGGAATTATTCATGTGGAAATAATAAATTAATTATTCTTGTGGAAATAATGTATATTTCTGAATTTAATCTGATTTTCTTAATCTTTTATGTTTTAGAACAGACTGTAGTTTTTCCAAAGTTAGTTATTGCTCTAGTGTACTTTTAAAAAAGCTTTTCAGTTATTTTTCGTTCAGGTGTGCCAACCTCCAAATTGAATATCTCTCTGTTGTTGCATTCTGTGGTCACTCACTCCCTTGTCTAAACACAGATGATATTTTTTTAAAATCAGTTAAAAAATTAAATAGTTTAACTGGTCATGCAGCTTTTAAAAAACTTATTCATAAAGTTGTTTGAATAAATTTTCAGTGGGAAAAAAATGTACTGTATTTAAACTGGAAAGAGAAGTTTATCAAGCTGCTTGTGTAATTCAGAGCTAAAAAGTTATGTCTCTGGTCATGAGAGGAGCTTCTGTTTAATGGAGGCAATGGATCTGAGAGGTAGCACCAAGGTAGACTGTGCAGTAAAGGTTTATACTTGGAGGTCAAGAGCACTTATCCTAAAAGAAGAGGTGATCACAAGTTGGTAAAGGGAAAAAAAGTTGAGGAGACAACTTCTTTAGAGAGAAAGAAAGAAGAGTTGGACTAAGGACAGAGCATGAAACCAGAAATCTTGGAAATGCTGGTACAGAATAAAAGGGTGAAAGAAAGAAAAAAAGCAAAACCCAAAAGGGAATGTTTCAAAGGAAACTGATAGTGATAATGGAGCTCTAGGTGGAGAGAAAGGGGCAAACAGCAGAGCTATACATCACTTGCCCATCACTGATTAATGTCTGTGTGCGTGTTTAGTTTGGGAGAGTCACAGTAGTTTTCTCTGAGAAATGCTGGCTAGTTTTGTTGTTTTCTCACATGATATACTTCAGGGGCTTGATGCCGTGTTTCACTCTTGCATAGGAATATTTATAAGAGGACAAAAAATCCTGATGTAACTTTGTACACTACCTGTTTGTTGTCAATAAGACTTTTAACAAATAAAGCCATGATTCACAGGAACAACTTGGGTGCTGCAGTGCTAAGGGCTCCTTGAAATATAATTTTCTGAATTATATTTCTGGATTTGCTAAAACCCCAGTCATCATAATTTCCTTAAAGCCTGTTATTACAGAAAATAATAATTACCCAAGGAGTTTTTGCATCTTGTTAAGGTTGCCTGTACTTTTACAGTTGCCACTCCTTTTTATAAGTGCTTCTATTGCTAACATTCAACTAATTGGTAATCATGTGTACCTGTGTAAAATAAACTCAGTGCAGTGATACCAAAATTATGTCTCCAAGAGCTGTATAGCTATGTTAGCATGCCCACCAGAGCTGGAGAGGCATTTCATTAGCCAGGATGGAGCTTCTGCTCTGGCAAAGTCACACAAACCCACCCAAGTCTGTGTCTCTGCGCACCCCTAAAATTATGCTTTCTATCAGCCATCTGGTATTCGTTTAGCTGTCATATCTGCCCCCTTCCTTTACTGCAACAGCTTCCAATCCTGTAAGTCAAACAACAACTTTAGGCATTTGACAGCAGGACAATTGAAATATCAAATTATAAGAAATAATTTTAAAAATATATAATTTTTTGATTGTAATTTTCTCCAGCAATCTGGTCTTTCCAGTGGCAAAAGTCAGGTTTTTGGGATTTATTTTATAAGAAAACCAAGGGCTCAGTTAATGGATAAGTATAAATTGAATGCTGCATATTGCAAGCAATACAGCCAGTACCTTTTTATTCCACCCTGTAGGTCACTGGTATGCCTATGTGCATGGAGGCTCTCAATATATGTCTGTCTTTGTGCTCCCCTGTGCTATATTAAACACAACTAAGATTCAGGTAACCTTCAGCAAGGGCTTCCAGCTAAGCTCAGCTGCTCACTAGTTTTGTTTCTGGCAGCATCCTCCTTCCCACAGCTTCCTCAAGCGGTGACAGTGAGTGTGCATTTCCACTTCCATGCTCAGCCTTTTCCTGAGCTGGCAGTGAGGGAACTCACCTTGCCCAGGGACGAGGGTGAGTCAGCAGAACAGCTCCGTGCAGAGGAGCTGAACCAGGGCAGAAAACACTGGGTGAGCATGGTTGTGAAAAAATGTTTATTTACAAAAAGCCCTCTTAGTTTTCAAGAAGGTGAAACAAGTGAACAGATGCTTCAGTCCAACAACACTTCTTTTTCAAGAGTTCATTTGACTTACAGAAGTGACAGCATCTTCCTATCAGAGACTATATTATCATCTGGGAAGTGTTTATCTGATCGCAGGGAAAAGATAAAGAAAATTAAGATAATGCTGTTCTGATACCAGCTCAACCACTACAGATGTATCACAGGACCCTTCTAACCTGAGGGCTGCAAGCAAGGTCCTGTAAATTACCCAATAAATGTTGAGAACACGTAATAGAAGTTTCACTGTATGCCCAGACGTGTTTTCAATTTGCCAGCAACATTCTTCTGTATGTATTTGTTCCCTCTACATGTGAAAAGCTCATAAATTTGAACTAATCTGGATGAGAAATAAATTCTAGAAATGGCAAACTCTTTCACCACACTTCTCAAGGGTAAAGTGTCTCAATTTACAATTTAAAAAAAAAGGAAAAACAAACAACAAAACAAAAGCATAAAAACTTTTGTGGTCTGATCTCTTGATATATACAACCCAAACTGTAGGAATTAAGTTCTTGCTGTCATACTCATTGATGATAAAATAGATTTCTCAACCAGAATTTATCTTTGCAAGTCTATGAGGAATTTTAATGTTAAATACAATGCAGTTCCCTTTTGGCTCAGCAATTCTAACAAAATGAGGTATAATAATTGTATTTTAAAGGCCAACATTAGACACAGTTCTTGAAAGGCATTGGAAATTGTTCTCCTAAGTAAGGAAGTCTTATTATATAATAGGCTTTAATCACATGGAAGCTGCACTTACTGACTAAAATGTCAGTTTAAACAAAACTGGACTTCAAAAGTGCAAACCCTGTAGATAGGCAAGAAAAAATAATTTCCAGCATTGAATAAGGGAATTCTGATTATCCTTAGTTGTGCACTCTTGCTCAGTTTCTTGTGTAGATTACTAAACTGTATGAAATCGGTTGACTGAACAGATTAGTTGTTCTCAAAAGAATCTTGTCCCTGAATTACTCAGCTCTGACCTCAGATTTCAGTTAAAATTTGTAGATGTCAATGTAATGGCCTCCTTGTGCAGCATACAAAGATCTCTGGATCCCACAGAAAAAGATTAAAATACACAGCAATAAAGCAGGGTGAGTTGGTACTTCAGGACAGTACCATGTCCATCATGTCTCTCTCACTTAATGAAAACTGTTCTATCCTTATGTTTGAGGGATTTTCTTGGACTATGATTTGCTTGATATGTAACAGCATATTTATGTTTGATCTGTGGTACACTATAGTACTTTGCAAAAAGAGAGAGGAGGAACTCTGGCTACAAAAGAAGATCTAGGTTCTGCAAGCTCAGAAGAAATGACAGCGCTGTTGGTGAACAAGGGGCAAGCTAGAGCTTTTCCTGCCCTGTCCCTTGCTATGTGTAGTATACAATGTATTCTCCTGACTCTCTTGACCAATATCTATTTCCTTTAATGTAGGCAAGGTACCAAGTGACAACTCTGAAGAGTTGAATGTTCATTACCTTTCATATCACAGCTATTGCTAAGGTTCTTCAACTCTCTGAAAGCTGTGTATAAGTTTCCAGATTTGTGATTCGGAATGATATCTGAAATTCCTCAAATAATAGGTTTCTTGAAGAGAGAATTTAGAATGGCTTTGTTAGTTCAGATTAACCCTTGTTAAAAATCTCTCTTCACAGACTATTAACTTCCTTCATGTCTGATTATCTACAGTAAGTCTTACTGCAGTATGTTCTGAAATTAAACTGATAGAAAAATCCTTTTGAGTATAATTTACCTTGTGACATAGGAAATTGGCAAAAGATGTTATACCTTTCGGACAGGCTAAAGGATTCCAGTTTATCAAAAGGTGGTGTTTTTCTGTTCATAACTAGACATTAAGGTACCTTGCAGTTTAATGTCTAAATATTTATTAATGCAACTCAACTTTAGATCACTGAACTGCAGCCATGTACGTGTCTAATTATGTTTCAGCCCTCTTCTCTTCTATTGGTGCCTTTTTTGGTGTCTTTTTGTAATGTAAAATCTGCTCACAGAAGAAACAATTGCATTGAAATTATCTGGTAGTTATTGCATGGTTGTTTGGACAGAAATTAGGTGGGGTAAAGCGCTGTAAAGTTAAAGCTTGGCATTTTATGGGATGTTGTGGAAACCACATTTCATTCTTTCACTTGTGCAAATCTACTTGTCCACTACTTCCTGGACTTTCTATCCCATACAAGGTAACAGGGTGTAAATTCCCCTGTTGCTAAATTCTTCTCTAAATTATTCTGTCAGCAGAATTGCATTCATATTCCTAATCTCTTTGATTACTTGCTTGATTCCCTTCTGATATTACTTAAATGTAATAGTGTTGGCTTTCCAGGTTGTCCTGATTTAGAGGTGAGGTTTTGCAGGGTCCCCTCTACGGTAAAAATAGATTTGCTGTAGATTTGCTGGGGTTTCGTGTTTTCTTTTAAGTTTAAACAATATTCCTCGGAGTTAGTTGTGGGTCTTTTGATGTTTTTGGGTTTTGTTTTGTTTTTTTAATTTTGTTTTTTTGGCGTTTTTTTATTTTGTTGGTTTGGGGGCTTTTTTTTTCTTCGAGGGGACAGACTCACTGCTATGAAAAAGATATTCTTAACTACATTTTTCCTTTTGAAAGGGTATCTACTGAGGTAACTCTAAAGTATAATAGTGTTAACTGTGCACTGCATACTAGGAAGAGGAGGTGTGGGATTGTTGGAAATATCTGCTCTGACTAGAGACTGGTAGATTTCCTAGGGGTTATCAAATCCTTGAATATGCCCAGCACTTCCCAACTGCTCCTGAACAGCACAAACCAGGATGTAGGACAGCACCAGAGCCTTTTCTGTCAAGTAAGAGCCCATCTGGGGGACGGAGCTTAGGCTGAGTCTGAGATAGGTAATTTAGTCTAGGTGGTCTGGATGTAGAGTGCTTGACTTTGTAACCCCGATTCTGCAGTAAATTGTTCTTATGTACACACTTCTTTCCTCAAAAGAAGAAAAAAAAAAAAAAAGACAAGAAAAAGGAAGCGGAAAAAGACAGAAGAAGGGAAAATGGGGGCGGGGGGAAGTGAGGAAGAGGCAGCAGCTCTTGGGATCTCTTTTATATTTCTGGTCTGCATTCCACTGATTCTTTCTTTGAATTGGGGCTATTAATACTTGGCTGTGTGTGCTGTGATGGGGCGTCGTGCTTGGCAGGGTGACGAGGAGCAGGTAGCGATGGGAAGGTCACTTGCTGCCCTTATGTAAGGCCCTGAGTCCACAGCGATTTGTGTGCAGCAGAGCTGCCTCTGACTTATGTCATGTGAGCGAGCAGCCCCGAGTGGTGCCCGGGGTTGCCTGCAGCAGCAACGTAACCTTTTAGTGAAACCGTCAGGGTTTTCTCTCTGTGTGGAGAGCCTGGTGGATGTAGGAAGGTGGTTGTAAGAAAAATAATAAAGCTTTTAGGTTGAACAAGCTTGGCTCCTGTTAAGGATAATTGGTTTTTAGAAGCGTCCTGCTTCGAGCAGTATATGTCTGTCTATTTACATAATTTCTGAAAACTCAAGCTGGATTTTTCCCCATCTTTCTCCAGGGGTTGAGAAATTCTTGTTCTGGTCTGCGAATTTTAATAGATTTCACATACTTTCAAATGCTGCTTTCCTAACTGATAATGAAAAACTTCCTTGTCCATATTCATAACGAGCATTATCACAGTACCACTGTGGTAAAACTGTCTATTTTTTTCTTACAAAAAATGACCCTGAGATCTCTGAAATGTTTATATTTAGAACAGTGTTGTAATCCACATACAGTGATTTCCCCAGAAATCTGCCACTGTGACACAGAGAGAGATCTTCAGGCATTCTTGGATGCATATTTATTCTCAAACTAAAGTATAAGTAGTTGAAGGTCAGAATGAGAAATTCTGTATCAACATGGTGCTTTGAATCTGAAAAACATGCTTTAAATAATGTCATCTCATCCTAATTTCAGAACAAATTTAGAAACCGTTTAGTTAGTTATGGGAAAAGAAAGCATTAGGACTCATATTTGTAGCCCTGTTAATCGCAGTGACTTGCTCTTAATTACACAGTTTTACATTAATCACCAATTTATATTGTTTTACTGTCTGTGAGGACTGCAGTGTTTTAAGCAGACACCATTTCAAACACTACTGAAATACATCTTCCTTTTGAAGGATGACGAATGTATCACAGTCGATAGTAGTGCTGGCAGTGGCTGAGGGCAGGAAGAGAAGAAAGGACAAAGTTAAGAAAGGCCGAACAGAACTACTTGAACCATTTTATTCTTACTGCTGTGAAAAATATGCTGTGAACAATACCTGAGACTAACAAGATCTAGCTTTGCTATTTTTATAAAAAGACATCTCTGACGGCCTCCTAATAACCTGCTGAGGTGGTGAGACTAATTTAAATTTGAGGAAGCAATGGCATCTACTGAACAGCTAGCATGATTTCTTGCAGCATCCAGAATTTCCATTGTAGTTATCAATCTTACTAGATATCTAGTTCATAAAATTCATCTTCCAAGGAAAAAGAATTTTTAAAAAGGCACAAAGCTAAGAGTGATAGCTCTGTCCATAATACTTTGCATATTATGGGCTTTTGATGTAAAGCCCTGGGTTTTTATGAGGAGGAACATGTGGGTAACTTGGTAAGGACTACACTCAGAGGAATAGTGTAATTAGTCAGGCAACCTTTCCTTTAGAGTGCATGTTTTCAGCTTTAGTTGTCTTAATATTGTCACGGTTTAGGAATATCTCACATAATCACTTGCCCTTATTTTCATTGATTTGCCTGCAGGTCTGTAGGAATCATATCAGTCAAGAGCATTGCATGGATTACATTAGTGTGAGTCACATTGAAATTACAGTGGAGAGGGCATAAATAGACAGAGAGTGCTGATATAAAAGCCTTGTCCTAAAGCTTTACCACACAGCAGCATGAAATCTAAAAGAAGCATCAGATTTTAAGGTGTGTTTCTATTTTATATCACAACAGATTTGATCATAAGTCAATGTAAGGTTTCTGTTTCCTAGCTCTGGGATTATTATTAAGAATTAGGAAATTACATCTCTGAAGTTATGCTTACTAACAGCTGATTCCTTCAGTTTATCATTTGTATTAGATAAAGCTTTTGCCACATTTTAATTTATTAATGGAGTCAGAAAAGGCTTTTGTGTGGTATTCGATTAAGTTACCTCTCCTGAATATCATAGTTCAGATTTCAGTATGAATGGAGTTCTTAGCGTTGTAAAAGGAAGTGTCAGTCTCCTTTTCTCTAGGCTAAACTACGCCATCTCCCTCAGCCACTCCTCATATGACTTACTCTCTAGCCCCTTCACCATCTCCATTGCCCTTCTCTGGATTTGCTCCAGCACCTCAATGTCTTTCTTGAAGTGAGAGGCTCAAATCTGGACACAGCGCTCAAGGTGCAGCCTGACCAGTGCTGAGTACAGGGGGACAATCACTTCCCTGGTCCTGCTGGCCACACTATTGCTGATGCAGGCCAGGATGCCACTGGCCTTCTTGGCCACCTGGGCACACTGCTGACTCATGTTCAGTCTGCCATCAATCAGAACCCCCAGGAACTCTTTGGTGTAAGGCTGGATTTTCCAGAAGCCCTCCTGCAAGACTGGCAGACTTTGGTTCGGCTGCACGTGGGCTGTAATATACTTCCCCCAATGTGATTAATCCCGTTGACTTTGAAGGGATTTACATCATTAAAGCTATGGTCTTGCTCAATCAAGGGAATCCTGAAGCTACCTGATATAAATATGTCTGGACAGCCTATTAATCCCTGAAACTTCTGTTATTTCATTAAACAAGTTTCTGTGCTATTACAGTGTATGAAGTCACCTTTGTTGGTCAGAAACTGTCTCTCTACATTTAAAAATCAAAACCAGTGTGTTCTTAAAGACACCTAAGAACATCGTGAGTTTCCTAAAGTGCTCCTATCTAACACCCTTCAGTACCTGTGGGTGTCAAATACTTCTGTATTCCTAGAAAATCTCATTTTTATTTATATAAATTAACAAAATGTTATGACTGTAGTGCCTTTCCAACCTTTCAGTAGCTGCCAGAAGTTAAATTTATATTTATAAATGCCTACAGTCCTACTTACCTTTTAAAGTCATTATGGTTCATTATGTGAAAAGCATCTTTTATGAAAGCATATAATAAAAATTGCTTAAAACGTGTCTTGGTTGGGAAATTACTTGCTGCAGAAGCTATTTTACACAGCTGAAAATTTCAGGGACAAAGGAAAAAAAGTAAAATCAGTCTTTACAGTCAGAGAACTATTCTCAGTAAGCTTTGATTTAGTTATTTTTGTAGCAGTATCTTTAAATTTCAACATTTTGCTACATGAAATATGACAGCTTGAGTAAGTATGATAGACAATATTAAGTAATAGTTGCCATATGTATCAGTTTATTTTTGGGAGTGGTAGAGAAACTGATCCTGCTCATCTTTCTCACACTTTCAGATCCACAAATCTAACTACTTGAGTGAAATAGGTGAGATTTGGATCTTTTTATATACTTGTACTCTCTTATATGTGCTTTTTTAGTTCTTTGTGTTTCTCAGTAGTTGTTTAGGCACAGTGTTGATGCACGACATCTACATGTTCAGACTAAAGCTGTTCTTCTGGCATATTGCACAATTAATTAAAGGCTGGCACAGCTGCTTAATCAATTCCTGTGCCTCAGTGTTCTCCTCCTAGAAATTGAGGCGTTATAATCCAATCCTGAAATGATTTTTAAAAGTGCTTGGAAGATAGTTATTTACTGTGGTGATCATGGTGGATAGGAGTATCTAGACTGACTGTGCATTTGAGCTCCAGACATAATGAGACACCGAGGAACGTGTAACTTTTTGATGAGAAATGTGCAAACTGTTGTTTCATAGGATTTAGTACTGAATATCAAACTGCTCTAGTTTAATCTCCTTTCCAGGTCAGGCACCATTTTCTGATCCATTTTCACATGTAAGCTGATTTTCAGTGCTTAACATTTTTCTTTCTATCACTGATTTTAAAATGTATCAAGTGGTTTTAGACATATTATTATAAGAGAAGTTAGAAAGAGTCTAGAGAAAGCCCAAGAAAAGAGTTGAACATTAGAAAACTTGACCACAATGGAAAGTTGAAGTCATAGAATTTGGCCAGTGTAGAAAAGCATAGAATGAAGGCAGGAGTGATAACACACTTTAAAGGATAATGGTGATAATTTTTTCCATTTTTGCCACTGGATGCAGGGTACCAAAACAAGATAAAAACTAGAATTATTTGCCACTCTCCCATGCTGTTCCATGATGCTTAATGTGTAAACAACTATCAACTTAACATTCTCTTCCCTGCAACAGAATTCAGCTGTGTACCATATTCTCAGTGGCTTTCATAGTCTCTAACATGTACCGTTTTCCTGAGGATATGCCTTCCATCTTACATGCAATGAGAGATTTCTATTGAGCTGTTCAGTGAAGCATGGCTTCAGCCTCAGTGGAAAGGGTTTGCTTCTGAAGAGCATAAGAGGCCTTGCAGCACCTGACATGCCAATGAAGGTCGCTACAGCTGGCCTTTGCTGCTGCTGTCTCTCTCCAGCATGCCTTGCTGACTCCACCAACAGGTTATAAGGCCACAGCATCCCACTGTTGTTTTATTTTCTCTCCATTATGAAAGTACTATTTTCTAAATCTCCTTATACCTAACAGAGTTGATGATATTTTTTCTCACCTGTCCTAATCCTCTTTCTGTATTGAAAATGTTCTTTGTCCAGAACCTGAATTTTTCTCCTTGTTAATCTTGCTCACACTGTAGTACATTCCTCTGACTTGCCGTTTGTCTTAATAAGGGCCATTGAAAGGCAACAGAATATTGCTCCAGATGAAAAGTATCCTCAGAAGTACATGGCTTCTCTTGCAGTAAAACAGTGTTCCTCCTGCCATTTATTTTCCAGCATTGCCAGATAAGCTCTTTTTCTGGACATCTTTTTGCCTGGAAAGTATGACTGTTAGAGAATTCTTAAATGGGTTATTTTCACAGCAGCACATTGAGTAGAAGGGGTCTAATGTTTCCTCAGCAAAGAAAAGACTTCTTTTTCTTTTCAAGGGGACAAAGGGGACCCTACAGATACTCTGCATGCTGCTGATCTGAGCAACACATCTATTTCCACATTCAGCAGTCCTGGGGACTAGTTCTGGAGTTTCATTCCCCAAGCCCCATGGGAGAGGAAGAAGCCCTACTTGTCTACAGTGTCTCAAGTGTCTAAGCTGGGGCACTGGCACCAGCACTGCTGGTAGTGCTTGATAACCTCAGCTTCAGTTCAGTGCTTTTTTCCTTTCAGTAACTACAAGGCCATGAACTGGGATAAGCATGGAGAAAAGATAGACATAAACTCCAGAGACTTAGTAGTACTTGGCAAAAAAAATAGAAATATACTATTTTAGCTGAGCAGCCTTAGAATACTTTAATGTTACAAGGTTTGACCTTCAGTAATGCAAAAATGCTGAATAATTCTGAAAAGCAATGAGAAGGAAATATGGTAACTTTCCTCAGAAATATCTGACTAGCCCATAATACTAGCTATATTATACTGATTTAATTACTTCTTGATAGAGATGATCTTGGGAAATATGTGATTGTTAGGAGACTATGCCTTCACAAATTCTTCCAAGAAGTCTGAAATAAATCTCTTTTGGATCAATAAATTTCTGACAAAGCTGTTTTTAAAGAAGAAAGACCAGGTGGCTTCAAAGGTTTCTCAAGTTGTTAGATTTGCTAAACCAAGTGTATATGCTCTATTTAAATTTTCATATTTCTGGGAACTCACTTTTTGAAACAAACTTATTTATCACTCCATCTACAGAATAGTGAATTCACCTGGAAATGTTACATCAGTGTCACTGTCTTCCTCCAGGTGAGGAGAGAGGAGGGAAGTTTGGAGCATCCCAGTAGTGAAAAGTACCTCATCAACAACTGTTGCCATGTCAGACACATAATTTATATTTAGTGTGCAATATCTTCATGAACTGTGAAGAAACAGTATATTCCTCCACAGACGAACATCAAGCTGGAAAATGTTTTGCAAAGCGCTACACAAAGTTATCTTCATGTACTGCGTTGCTATGTGTGGCATGATATGAGACAGTCTTAACAGGTGGTGAAATACTTTGTTGGTAAGCTACCAAACCATGCTGGAAACTTTTGAGTTTTTTCCCTGGGGCTACATCACGCTAGTTCTATAATGAAGGTTGACCTGAGTCTGCAGAGAGAAATCCCATCCTCGCTGGACATGAAGGAGCCTCAGGGTGGGCAGCACCTGTACCTCAGTGCATGGTTGATCAAATGTGGGTGTCTCTTTCTAGCCTCAGCCAATTCCTTTCCAAGAAGTATCTGTGGAAATGTCACAGATCAGACTGGAGCAGGCAGTCAAGATTAGGCATCTGTATTGCTACTTTGAGCATATGGACTAATTTAGAAGCCAAAACTGATAAGACACAAAAACACTAGTAGCCTGTCTTGTAGATTTAGTGATATAAGTGGAAGGAAAGCAAATACACCTGTTAGCTCTTTGACACTGTGAGATGAGAAATAAGTGAGCTCTGTTAATTACCCATGCCATGAATAGCTGTGTTTTTGTCTCTATTTGGCATAATCTCTGCACAGTTACTGACGTAAATATAATTTTGTGTTTAAGGATATAAAATCTCACAGGCAATCATTAGAAAAATGTATTATATCAAATCAAAATATTTCTTTCATAATTCTTTTTCTTCCTAGCAAGTCTGACAATTTCTTTAAAAGCTTTTATCTGGTTCTTTCTCCAGACTGAAGAAATTGCTGTCATTTACAAATTACCTTTGTCTGCCTTCTGTGATGAGAAGCAACCCAGAGATACCTATAATGCTATCAAACGAGACTTACCAATTTCGTATCATTGTACGGAAAACACATATTTTGCCACTAATGCTCTTTACCTACTTAGTGCCAAAATCCATCTATTTTATTAAAAATTGGTTCTGTTTGATTTTAATCAAGACCAATAGGAAATATTGTCACTGGATCTCAGAATTGAGAAAATTAGATACAGTGGAGGGAATAGAAGGGGAAATAGCCTGAAAAGCATCCATATTTAAAGTGAAAGTCTGGTTTCCTTAAGTTCTGTGTTCCACTGAACTCAAATCATCAGAGCTGAATAAACAAGACTGCTATACATTTCCTGTGGAACTAGACAGTGGGAGAATGCATGTACTTTTAAATTCAAGGTCTGTTATGTGGAATGAGATCTTTATACTTGTTCATGTGACTGAAAACTTTTTGTTTGGTTGGTTTTTTTGACTGCCACCAGCCAAGAAGAACATTATATATTTGCTGTGACAAATCCAGAGAGACAGTCTGTAAAGGACAAAGAATTTAAGTGTTTGATTAACGAATTAAACTGTGGTAGCTAGAGATAAATTGAAAACGTATATTTGATATTTCTTTTCTTGGCCCAGAAAAAAATTTATTAATTTAGAGATAACAGATTGCCTATCAGGTATCACTCCTGAGGACTTTGGTACGATAAATTATCTTAGTGTCTGTGTGCAAGGATGAGCTTTAGTGGCCCTTCTGTACAGGAGACAGGATTGTTTATTGCATTGTGGCTGCTTCCAGCTTAAAAAGGTTTTTTTGCTAAATATTTTTGTAGTTGATTGTAATGTTGCTCTGACAAGATCCCGGAAGCTAATTTTTAAGAAGTTCTATATAGGCAATTACTCAATTTTTAAATAACTATCTAAATCTAATTTGAATAGTTTCAAATTGAAGTTTTGTCAACAGCAATTGTTTTGATTTGGATTCTGTGCTTTTTATTCCTTGGAAATACGTTGAAAGAAAGCTTTTCAAGTGGCTGCTTAAGCCTTTTTTTCCCTAGCTCTTAAGAACTAGGAGTATTAAGTAAATAGACAGCAAAAGTACTATCTGGTCACCAGGTAGATACAGCCATCAGAAGTTAAATTATTAATCATGGCCTTTTTGGTAGGCTCTTAAACAGGTAATGAGGATGGTCCCCTTGTGTTCAGAGCAATAAAGGGCAGAGGGTTGGATAGACTCTTGCTTTGAAAAGCTTGCAGCCCAAAAGTTAGTAGATCATCAGGTAAATGAAGTTGTCACATGAACAAAGTGAAATGCTATCAAGGCAGTAAATAAAATATTTCTTCCATTGTTGATGTTTTTTTGGAAAGAGCCGTATTAAGGCAAGTGTCTGCTCAACAGTGAGTATAGAGGGCAAACCAAAGGGTAGTAAGATGTTGGAGGGAGTAGTAAGAGGGAGGGAAATAAGCAGTAATAAGGAGAGTGTAGGTGAGCCTGAGTGCACAGCTAGTTTGCAGAAGGCTGAGACACACTGGTCACTACAAGAAAGCTATCCAGGTACTTTTCAGCTACGTGAGTAAGTACAGGCAGGAACAACAGATTACAGGATTTTTAATTTTTTTTTTTTTTTTATTCAGCAGAGTAATGTTTTGATGTATTTAGGATGCAGTAAAGGGCACAGAAATTCAGCCAAGGGTATCATTGCTAATTGTTCAGGCAGTTAAATTTAGATCTTGTTCAATCAAAAGAAGTAATCAATCTTTCCAAGAAGTATGAGAGCAACAATAGCCAGAGAAGGGCAAACAGATTGTCTTTTCAGTTTTTTGAGATGCCTTTTTGTCTCATTCTTCCTCTTCTATATAGTTCTAGTGCAGGTATTCTGAACACAGTAGATTTCTGTACTCCTATTCACTGGTTGGCCCAGAGGTTAAGATGTTAGTCGACAATAATCAGATTTTACTTATGATTAGCATCCTTTGAACTTGGTGTAGAAGTCGCTTGCCTTTCCTGTACCTTTTTCATGCAATGGTAAAGTGAGCAAAGAATGAACTGTTATTGTATTAAGCAATTTTGTGAGGAAACAGAACACTCAAAAGTGTGAGGATCATAGATCTTGCTATGCTAGTAATAGTTGAATTCAGCAGCCCACACACAGGCTGCTTGAGTTGATATCCTGCCTTGCATCAATGCTATCCTATGACATGTTTGCCACCTGAACAGAGGTGTTTGAGACATCCTGTGTGATCTAAAATGCCTATGACAAGGCAAATGAATCAAATGCATGGTTACGCAAAATTGACTGTTTTTAGCTTGGTCCCTATTCCCTCATAATAATTTGACTCCCTCTTAATTCTTTCTTTGATTTCTCACTCTTTTTTTCTCTGTTTGTTTTGGTCTCTGTTGTTTATTGTTTCTTTCCATTTTGTTTTCCTGTTTAAGCTACGTTCCATGAAAATCACCTGCCTTGCACCATTACAGAATCTCTACCTTGATGCTGTCCTTTTTTATACAGGCTAGTCACACACACACACACACGCAGAGTTACACACCGTCTAGGGAACAACTTCTTTATTTTTTGAAATACATGGTGGTTTTTTGAAGCTGTGCCAGATTTTCACATCCACTGGAGATAAGCACCTTTCGGAATACATACAGAGAGTGTCTGATGAGCCATCTTATCATGTGGGAGAGCCCCATACCATTAAGCCCTGTGAATTTCCTAAGAGAAAAGCAGAAGTCCCTAGCAGTACACTGACATAGCTATCAGTATTCCTTCCATACTCATAAACAAAATGAGGCCTTTGTAAACTTGAAAGCTCATCCTTCAGTCTCCTTATATTTCTATTGCCCTGCTAAGTTTTACTGCTGAATCTCTCAGGATCACACTTAATGCAGAACAGTAAATGCTTACTATTGTGTTAAATTTTGCAAGGGTGCATACTTCCAGTAGATGAGATTTGCTGGATGTAGCAAAGAAAAGGATAACCAAAGGTTTGCCTACACATTTTGGTACACTGCTATATGCAGGTCAGTGTCCTCTGTAAAGTACTTTCTGGTTTAATCAAATGACCAAGGACTAATGTAGAAGTCTGTGGCTTCATTCTGTAAGCAATCATAATCTAGTTTATTTTGTGGATGTCTTTAAAGCACTGTTACATTATCTGGGCAGTGATGTACAATTAGATTCTGTGATTTGCAGAAAGGTTACTTTGATCACCTCTCATAGCATAATGTTAACATTTGTCATTTAGGTTGCATTAGAAAGACCACATTTCCCTCTTTCACTTTTGATTAAGAGAATGTAGCTTATCATAGTGTTTTATGCTTGCCTGGATATTATTCAGTACTCTTTTCATTTGTTAAGCAAACTGTTCTGATGCATCATGGTATTTTACAATACTCAAAGTACCAGCAAGCAAAATCCTACAAAAAATGAACAAAAGCATTTATAAGAGAAGAGCACCTTTATGATTCTTTAAACAGTGAATACTTTATCAGTTTCACAAGCAGCAGGACAATCCATCACTTAGAAAAATCCGTCAGGTCTATAAATTGTAAAGAGGCAACATGAAAAATTCATTGCAATTCAGTTTGTTAGTAGTTGGGAGAGGGTTCTGAAGGAGCGTCACTGCATGCTTGTCAGGTATCTTCCCTAGGCATCTCCTTTTGCGGGGGTTTGGAGAGAGGTTAGTGTGTTATATGGACAATCAGTCTGACCTGTAGAGTTGCCTTTATGCTCTTCTGTACTGGAGAGTGCCTGGTACCTAGAAGCTGCCCCCTTCCATTACTTGGGCAATGTTTCATGCATTCATGCAGTTCAGGATATGACTTCTCTTTGGCTTTCTGACACTGTACAGCAGAAATTGCCTATGTTATATATTAGGATAGCAATTGTGGAGCTGCACAACTCCACCAAATGGTACATTCCCAAATGCAGTTTACTGCCAAGAAAGGCAGTGATGGCCTTTCTTTTAGTTTATGATCCACTGTGTCAAACTTGAGCAATAAAATTCAACTGTAAATGGTGGGCAAATTAGCATTATTGTGCCTAGTGTATGAGAAGACCTAGGAAAAGTCTGGGGAACCATTACCAGTACAATAATAAAGATATAAAATATATTACATGACAGTGCAGGTGGCCCATAATTTGATGAATGATGAGTTGTTCTATATGCCGTTAGTAGTGACAGTGTGCACAGAAGAAAGGACTGGTAATTACAGATGACCGAAAGCTGATCTGGAAACCTGAGCTAAGTTTAGTCATGTTATAAGATCAGTAATAGAAACCAACACCTCACAAAGCTACTGCTTATAAGTGAAGAGCTTTATTGTAGTGTTTTTTTGCATTTTCTATGGTAAAAATCTCTTAGTAAAATGCTCAGTGTTCTGTATTAATCAGGTTTTCAGGCTTTTGAGAGTCTGTCAGTGGCAAAGGGATTTATTCCACAACCTTGCAGCAGATATTAATGAGAACAGAGTCTTCAGTAAACATTTGTCACTGTCAGCTGTTGTTTCTGCAGGAACGCAGTGATGGAATAGCAACAGCAGCAGCAGAAGTACAAGGGCAAGGCTGAGTTCTTGGAAAGTGTATGACTGTACAGCATGGAAAGTATGAAATTCCATCAACCACTTAAAAAAGAGAAGCGACTGAGCATGTTGCACCAGAACTGTGCTGTGATCACAATATTCATAGCAGAATTGAAACTGAGCAATACACTGTACATTTCAGACACAGGCATCTTAACTGTCATAAAATGGTAATTTATACTTATTTTGTTCAGCACTAGAGAAAAAGTTAACAGGTTTTTAAACAATCTTATCTTTATTATTTTTCAAATTATGAAATTCCACCTAATTTTTATTCCTGCTATGTAATAATATTGAAAAATCACTCATTGCCCATCTTCTTTTTCTGACCATATATTGAGATCTCAGTGCTGAAGTGAAATAGAGGCAGGATAAGACTGTGGACTTGTTCATCATGACAAAAAAATATTAGTTTTGTTATTAAATGTCACCCAAGTAGATCTTGAGTAGATAGATGTGAATGATAGACTTTCTATTAGCTGAACTAAACAAATAGGTTCCATAAGCTCTATACTTACATATCTGTAATCCACTGTACTGTCTCTTCCTGCCCCTCTTTGCAGCAGAACAATCAAGTAGCATCCTTGTAATGATTCTCCCTCTGTTTTCACTTCAGCAACCCGTGTGCTTATAGTGAGGATGTGGGAATCTCGTGTGGCTTCAGTGACTCTTGAGTATTCTATTTCTTCTGCTTAACACCCTGCTGTCACGCTTGAGTGAGTTTAAGTAGATAAATTTTGAAATTAGTTCTGTACCTGTCTTTATATTTCAATATGTTGTCTTCCTAGTTAGCTTTTATTTCTGAAACAAACAGGGTTTCTTAGCCTTTGCTCCTACTTCCCAAACACGAGCTGTTTATCATGGATCGTGCTTAACTTTTCTACTTCGACGCTTTTTAATGGTTTTGTAGTACTGGATGCTTTGTATAGCATCCCATCACATGAAAAAAATTGTCTTTTTAAACATGAAGGTGCCTGTGTGGGTTTTTTTGGTGGGGGGAGATGGTTGATTTGGGACAGAATGACTGGTGGGGTGAAGATTTTTGTCTGTCTGGAATTACTATCATACTGTGGTAACCTTGGGGCCATATATGTTTGCTTTATGAGCTGACATATACTATTTCACAGTTGGTTAAGTTAAAATACAGTCATGTTTGCTTTGAAATTAACCCACTGTGTTCCTTTTTTTTAATCTCAGATAAGCATTGTTGTGTATCATAAGAAGATTTTTTCAAAGCTTCTATTTTATATTGACCAAATGCTTCTTTCAATTTTGTAAGCATTTGCTGATATCCAGATGATATTTTGCACAAGGGTAACTATAAAATTTTTTCTCCTGAATGGTTGGCTTTCATTTTAACCAATTTCTGCACAGAAGTACCATCTTGAAATTCCTTTGGAAAATTGCACATATTAGTCATGCAGCCCCTAGTATTTCTTTTATAGGTTGTAGAAGAGTACAGTATTAGGAAAAAAAAATGTTGTGGAATGGTGTTGTAGAAGTATTGTGGAACAGTGTTATAGATGCATGAGTTTACATCTCTTGAGATCCAGAGCATTTTACTGTTCTCAAAAGATTTTGGACAGGGAGTCCATGACAATGGTTTTGAACCCTTGTGTCTTGCTTTTCACACTGGGGTTATTCTGTTATACCCCTAAACAGTGCTACTTATGGCAGGTTAGATTAGTGTAATTTTTTCAGTATTTTAACAGTCCTGGGAATTTCTGATAAAGTCTTGTCCTGGGTAGCCCTGTCTGAGGAGTCGTATCTTCCTGCCCTGAGTGGTTTTGAACATGTTGGTTGTTCTTTAAGAATACTGATATGTGACTGGGGATGATGCATGTTGGGATGTCTGATGAGGACAATTCCTGTCCACCCTGCTGCTGCTCTGCAGGAAGCTGAGCTGCCCTTCAGGCAGCTCCTGGGTGGCCACAGCTTACATCAGAGAATCAGTTTCAGGGTTATGTGGGGGGTTTTTGTTGGTTTTTTTTTTTTTTCTTTCCTTGAATTTCCAGAATTGAAAACTTTTTTGGGGGAGGATGAGTAGGCCTATCAGGATACTAGTCTCAGTAGCTAATATAACACTGTCATTCTAGCCTCAAGACAAGAGTTTTGAGTGTAATCAAACTTTCTCAAGCTAATCTGTATTTTATTTCATTATATTAGTTTCCTTTCTTTGGTGTGTTACAAGCACTTAACAATATTCACATTACAATCATTCTAAAACTGCTCATTTGAATTCAAGACCCTCATAGAACTGAATATATTACATGGTAAATAAAGGTACTTAGAAGGCTAAAGGGAAATTGTTTAGTCTTATATCTTCTGAAAGGCTTATTGAAGATGCAGCATTCCCAAATGGAAAGATTCTTGCTTTTTGTATTTAGAAGTATACTCTTGATAACATTTATAAATTATATCAGACATGCTTGATGTTCTTACTCAAATTTTATGTCTTAGTGTAGAATCTGCCATATGTTATGTCAGTATCACATTGCCTGACAGTTCCTCTCTACGTGTATTTACTTGGCATTATCTAAGTTTACCATTGTATCAAATTTAGCTTTTACTTCATTCTCAATGTGAATTGGACTTAACTATTCAGTTCATATATTCTTAGCAACATGCTGAGTCAATGCTGATACTCATTTTAGATACTTTTTTAAAACATCTTTTTATTTCATTTTAAGAGAAAGTTTACTGGTAGCTGATTTAGTTTAATTATATGAAATGAGGTAGCTTTTATCCTTTTTTTTTTAATAAGGTGAACCTGTTCATCAGCTATTTTACACAGTCCTCAGAAGACTACAAAAAGCTTGACTATAGAACATTTGTTGAGATTCAGTTTGTGTTCCTTTAATTTTTAAAATTTATTTTATTGTAAATGATACAGGCTGTTCATACACATTGATACATATTCTCAAACCTGACCTCAAATGATATTTCTCTGTGTGAGTATGCTAAGAAAAAAAAAATGCTAGCCACCTGCCTTCACTAAGTTCTGACCTCATTCAAGCCTTACAGTCCAACAAATGTTCAACATCTTTGGTTCCTCTTCTGCTCTTTCTTTTTTTTTTTCAGTACCTGAAAACAAATCCATAATATGGATTACCTATCACATGGACCTAAAATAAAATATTAGCCACTTATCAGTCCAGATCTCCTTTCTTTGATGTGTTGTAGAGCACTCCAAGGCTTTGGTGAAACACAATCCGTCTACCCTTCTCCTGTTCTCATGGGCCACCAATAAACTGAGCTATTCCTGTCTCTAAAGCTAATCCTTATCTAGAAGGGTGGTCATACCAAGGCTTAAGGGGCAGGTTAGGCACTTGCTGCTCCTGTGCACAGCCTTCTTTTTACCATTAAGAACCATCAGATGCTTTCCAATAACCTGAGTGTTTCAAGTCTATTTTCTCTTGTTTTAAACCTACTGCTAGTAGGGTGTCTACTTGACTTTTCCTGACCCTAGCCATAGGCCAAACCCTGACTCTAATCGAGGTATTCCACATTACAAGATGAACAATATGTTTAAAATTTATTTCAGCCTGTCTATGAGGTGGGAGTGGAGTTCGAGGAACCCATATGTAGGGCAGACCAGCCTTCATCTGGTCCCAAAAACACCCTATATGTGCTGACCTAACTTTAGTGAGGGTAAATTTCTTTAGCTACTGCCAAGCTCTGGCCTGGAACTTTTATTTTCAACCATATGACATATCTTTAGTTCCAGCTTGGATTAGAAAAATTGAGAAACTATATTATTAATGATCTGGATTAAGATGAGGGTTGGTGTTTGTAGAGGCTAAATTATAGCACTGTGCCTTAGTTCAGAAAAATACCTGTAGAGAAATGGAAAGTTGGAGATACGATAAAAAAGCCCCAAACCTTAGGAGGTAGGTGCTGAGAGGTTGTTCCCTCCTGAGCCTTGCACTATTGAGCCTGAGTGCACATTTGAAAACATGGATGTGTGCCACTGATATTTTGGAAAACAGAGTCTATCATGACAACTTTTGTAGCTGTAGTTTGTTATCTATGAATTGCTCCGACTACAGTTAATGTACTTCTTGCTTCATACGTAGTTTGAATGTATTGCCATGGTCAGAGGCTTACCTGGCTGCCACCTCTTTGGAAAGGAAATGTTGGATTTTCAGAAAGCCCCCTGGTATGGATCAAAGCCATGCCACAGTTGGGGGCAGACTGTTTGGTTCATTGGTGACAAGGAGCGATATAAAGACTTGTGATGACTCAAAATGTTACATTAAGTGATTCTGTAAAATTATCTGTGGTACTTATTGATATTTTATGAAAATATTTGTGATGAGAATGTGTGAGGTCTTTGGGTCTACTTAACAGTCTTAAAAGCAACCCAAAATGCTCACATATGCCAGAAAATGAACATAGCTATTGTCAGCAAAAGGTTGGTCTGTCTTTTTCACTTCTCTGATATAATTCTTTCTGTCCTTCTGCTGTAATTACGTCAAAACTTCTGTGATTCACATGCCATGTCCATGCATCACCTTCACGATCATCTTGACCTCCAGTTTCCAGAGTAGCAATGCTGAGTACCTCTTTGTGCCGCCTGATTTTGTGGTGTGAGACTGACTGGGCTTGGAAAAGGAAGGCGGTCAGAGAGAGAATATGGTAGTGCTGGAGCTGTACATTCTTTGTTTTGAGAAGAATAGGTGCTAAAGCTTAGCTGTTTCTTCATAGTATCTGTTAATTGCTACTGTTTCAATTTTGTGGGGCTTGAGGGTTTTGTTTTGGTTTTGGTTTCATTTGTTTGGTTTTATTTCCTGTGCAAATAGATAGTTTGGTCAATTTGTCATGGGAAAGCAATTTGAACATCAATCTGTGAGATGGTTCATTCCCACATGCAAGTACTCTATAAAAGATTTGGGGATTGCTTTACAAGCTTGGTGAAGCCTTTTTCAGCTATGTATGTCTTCAATATTAAAATGAATGAATAGCAATGGGATGTAATAATAGAATGCATTTATTGTAGTTAAGTGCAGCATAAAGTGAAGCTGTGTCATATTACTTTTGATATTGCTGATTGAATAGCCCTTATTGACTTATTGGAGCATACTTATTGTCTAGTGGGTGACAATCCACTTATGAATTAATGAGGGGAGCAAAATGAACATCAAGCTTTAAATAAGCATCAGCTGTAACAATTTCTAATGCAGCCTCACTGTTCTTTATTTTCTATGACTTTATGTTGAAAATCATGCAGATAAGGATAATGTTAATACTGTTCAATGTAATGAGCAGAAGAAAAACCTAATGATTTTTTTTTTTTCTTTCTTTGTCTGAACTGGAAGACAACTTGTAGTGCCAGCAAAATTTTCTTGCTCTTCCTTGCTTTGAAGCCATGGGATTCTTTGCTGAAAGAGAAGTTGCTTCACTAAAAAAAAACCCCCACATTCCCCCAAGGACTACATACTTTGAAGAATATTTCCACACACATACACACGCATGCCATACTCCTACTTTTCTCCTTTTTCATTTTGACAAAATAATTTCTTGTGTGAACTTTGAAAATTTTGTAGTGCTCTAAACACCTCCAAAAGTAAAATACTATTTAAGCCTAACTCAAGAACAGAAGTCTTTAAAGTAGCAGTATTTTTAGCTTATATCACAAATACTAAGTTATTCCTTTTTTCTTTCACTACAGGTACTTCAAAAACTAGGAAAAGCAGATGAAACTAAAGATGAACAGTTTGAAGAATACGTTCAAAATTTCAAACGGCAAGAGGTCAGTTACTTTTTCAATTTCTTTAATTGTGTCTTAAGAATCCAGAACTTGCTGATTTTGAAGAAGGTGTTGCAGGGGAACAGGTAAGATTTTATTCTTTAGTGGGTACAAGATTTTGTTCTGCTATTTTCAAACAGAGATAACAGTTGGATTTGTGCATGCAGAGGGCTAAAATATGAGCTGAAAATAAAAGGACATATTGTAATCATATGTATTATCATGCTTGAACCACTTGAGATGAGAGTGACAACACATTTTCACCAGTAATTGAGAACAGAACCCAACCCCAACAAAATGCATCTTAGTGGTTGTCTTCTTAAAAAAAAAGAGAAATAATTCCTTGGTTTTGTTTTGTGGATTACTTTAATCAGTGCTATATCATAATACAGGTTTTATAAGAAGTGAATAGGTTTCAGACTGCATGTGTGTTGTGGTGCTCCCTGTGGGTGCTGGGGTCTGTGGTGGCAGGGCTGATGAAGCACTACTAGGGAGCAGTGCTCAATTACTCTGTGTTATAAACACAACACAGCAAAACAAAGGTACTCCTAAGAGTTTATAATCTACTCCTAATGCAGTGCTAAATTCTAACCCCAATTACTTGTTCTTGGACAGACGTTTTGGCTCTGAGGTGATGAATTGCAATTAATTATACAGTCCCTTTCTAGTACAAATTTATGCCTAGCAGGAGCTGCAGTAATACTACCAAGAAAATAGTCTTATTACGTAAGCATGAACTGACATATCTGTTGTCTTTTGTGAGCTGTTATTTAGAGCTCCTATAGAAACGCACTGGAGAGTGAGAACCACTCCCACATGTTTTACGCAAGGTAAAATTTGGCTCATGTTAGTGTTTGCAATTTCTTCTCTGAATCACTCCTATCCTACCACATGCCTTTTTCTCCTTTCCATGTAAACACAAATCCTGTATCCTGACTGCTACAATGAGTATTAACTCTTTTGCATCTTATGGTCACTTAGCCTTTATTTTCCTCTCTCAGTGTAGAAAAGAGGGAGGTCATGCTCTTCACCAAAGAGAAAAATTCTGGGAAGGGTAGTTCCTCCCCCGAATTCCTGAGGTCAGGAAGACAGTGGGATTTAATAGGCCTGAAGAAGCTTTGAAAACCCACGGAGATGTTATATTTTCCCTTTTCTTCCCCTTCCGCTTTTCCAGGTCTTCTTGACTTGACTTCTTGATTGTCCATATATTGTTGCTTATCCTTACTGTCCATATCCCAGCTGTTTGCAGAGCTAATAACTATGTTTCTAGAAATAAGGTACATCTGCGAGGGTTTTTTTGGGTGTAGAAAGAGAAACTGCTGCATTCCCATGACTTGTTTGTTTGTTTGTTTGTTTTTTGGTTGTTTTTTTTGTTGTTCAAAATTCTGAGAGAAAAAAAGAGAGGAAAGAGGAAAAAAAATCCTTTTCAGCAAAATTATATCTCAAGCATTGTGGTTTTTTTCAGCCGTTACCAAGAATTTTCTATAGTGGTGATTTTAAGCTGAAAGTCTTGCTTAGGGCTAAGGAGCATCACTTCCTTTTTATTTCCTCCTACTTTGATGTACATAGGGACTGTAATAAATGGGCAAGGACTCTGCAGGAACTGCATGATGCCAGATCTAGATGCAAATGTGACTTGGGACTAGAGGGGGAATTGGGTGGGGAGGAGTGAGTGCCAAGGGAACTACTAGAACTCTCATAATGGGCACGTGCAGGTTAGGATAGATCTGCTGACACAGCAAATGAGAGAGACTGTATACTTACTGAACTAATCACACATGCTTACTGTTCTTTCAAGGAGTTCTGTTGTGCTCAATTCTTTAAATGCAAAGGGAAAAATGCTGCAAAAGCACTGTTTCTGCCACATTCACAATAAGAAGCATATAAATAGCTTAAATTTTCTAAGTTTTGTCCATGCTTTGACCTCCATTTCTTAGCAAAGCAAAGATATGAAGGATTACAATGTGCATCTGAATTATCACTCTTACTGATTAGTGCCTTGCAGAACTGCTGTCTTCTGTGAACTCAGGCAGCATCTCTTCTTGGTTTACATTTAGTTCTGCTTTCAAAGTTCATTCTGCAACTCTAGAGGCTTTAGATAAAGAAAAGTTAAATTCTAGATAGTAAAGTGTAAAAAGGCAGTCAAGTTGATTGATCCTTTTGCTGAAATTCATCAAACTGTTGATGTGGGCCATTCAGGAGGCTTGCAAGCAGAATCACCCTTGTTAGAGGCTGCCCCATCTTTTTACCTCCTGGGATTATTTGATCCATGGTGGTCACTGACCTAAAAAGGCCATGGTGGAGGCAGTTTGAGAGGAGGTCCAAGGTCCAAGATTTACTTTATTTCCTGCAATCTCACTTAGCAGTGATTTGTCTGTTCCCTGGCCATCTCTCCTACCCACAGTTTACTCTGAGGAACACTATAACTTCGTTTCTGTGTCTCTTTGCCAGTTCTTTGTTGCAGTTAGTTCTGTGTATGCTCTGGGCATGCTGGTAAAGCTGAAAGCTGTGAAAATTGTCTATTTATCTTGTTTCTCTGCATTACTGAGCCTCACACTTGAGAGGTCAACTAACCTTAAGTATAGAATGATCTTTTCGTTACTACTCTCCAAAGTTAATAAATGAGGACTCCCAATTCAGTCCACTGAAAGGATAGAGAAAGGAAAGAGAAAGAGCATAGTGCTCGTTATCCAGGAAATAGAAAATTAAAAACCTGAAAAGTTAACATGCTATTCTTTGCCTGATTAGCAGATCAGATGATAGGCATGTACCAAACTCAGCAGAACGATATGTGTAAGGATACATGCAGCAGATTTGTCTGGAGAAAAAGGTCATTTAGATTCCCCAGTGATCTATTCCCATCTCTTTCTGAATACAGTTGGATAAGAGCCTCTTCTGGACTTAACAACCCAGAGCTGAATTACCCAGATGAATCGCCATGGAGAAACTGAGTCATCCCATGTCCAGACAGAACAGAGCACAGTTGCTTTGCAGAGCCTCAGGACTTTCTCTATCAGAAGCATTAAGCTGCTGCAGCTGATGCCAAGAGTAAAAGCATTTAGATTTTAAACAGTGGATAGAGCTGTTTTTCATCTTCCACTTAAGTTCTAAACTGAAAATTGCCACTCTAAGGCAAAAGTTATGGAACAAACAAAATGTATAAACTCATATCAGTACGACACAGATTTTTCATTGTATTGTAAGAAATTTTTGAGGCTTAAACATTTATTTCTGCACAGCTAATTGTAGATATGCTCAGCCTCTAGATCAACCCTGAAGTTCTGAATGAGGGTGAAAAAAAGAATTACTCCGTAATTCTCTTGACTGAAATTATTGTAAAAGTCCATTGAGGATTTATATGAAATTTCACCTATATTCTGCTTTTCAACCAATTGCATCTTACATGTTCTATTTTTTCAGGAAGTACAGTATCAACTGCCTTTATTCCCATATATGTTTTAATGGCTGACAGTCATTAAAAGTCACACTCTGTTGTTCTAAGAGAGCATGTATATGCATATTTATCTCTCTTTATTTTTCTACATGTAGTTATAGACTTCTTTTACTATAGCGGGCAGCGGGATCTGGAGGGCAAGACAGAAACCCATCAGTTTCCTGCGGGCATCTGTGGGCCTTAATGTCTCTGATCAGCCCTGTCTGGGTCCTCTAATTCTGCACATGGACCCAGGAGTCTCATTTTAGCTCAGTCCTTGGCATAGGTTGCATCATAGGCTCATTCCCATGCCTAGGGAACCCATGTTTCAGCTGCATCTCCTGCTGCTCCTGTCTGGATCTCTCAGACAGACCCTGGACCTGGCTCAGACCCTCACTAGGTCATGGATTGTGAGTGAAGCCTCTTAACAGTCCCTGTCTCTGCCCACCTGTCCCAGACCCTGCAGGATGGCACCCATCAGTGAGGGCATAACCTGCACTGGGGTCACTTGTGGTTCATGGTTGTATTGGGTCTGACCGAGATAGCGTTTCCTTAGCAGTCCTCACAGTGCTGTGCTTTGCACTGGTAGCTGGAAGGGTGTTGATAACATGCCAGTGTTTTGGCTACTGCTGAGCAGTGCTGTCCCTCTGACACTGCTTCTCCCATCAAGAGGGCTGGGAGTGGGCAAGATCCTGGGAGGGGACACAACCAGGCCAGCTGACCCAAATCAACCAAAGGGATATTTCATACCATATGATGTCAACTCAGATATAAAAGTTCAGGGAGCAAGGAGGAAGGGGGGACATTCGTTATTCTGAATGTTTGCCTTCCGAAGAAACCACACGTGCTGAGGCCCGGCTTCCCGGGAAGTGTCCGAACGTTGCTCGCTGATGGGAAGTAGAGATTAACTTCTCTGTTTGCTTGTGCGCATGCAAATTCTTGCTTTATTGCCTTTTTTTTTGCTATTAGTAAACTGCTTTTATCTCAAGCTACAAATTGTTTCCCATCTTATTCTCTCCCCCACACCATTGGGAAGGGGAGTGATAGAGCACCGTAGTGGGCACCTGGACCCAGCCAAGGCCAAACCACTACACTGGTACAACCCCTCCAAATGTTGTGAGTGTTGTGAGACAGTTGTCTAAATGCTGGCGTCTGTTGCCACTTGCAAGGCCCTAGTGTGTCCTTCCTGCCTTCCAATTGCAGTTCAGCACATCTGGTAGGTCTCTAAGCATCAGTTATGTTTGCTGTTTGTGAATGTATCACAAATGGCACTAGATAGCTATGCTGAGTTAGTGGTTTTGACTACTAGATTTCTTAATTGCTCTCCTGACTCCACAGTCTACACTGAAGAGATCTGCATTGGCTCAATGACAAGAAGAGACACCCAGCTCATGTAGACAGTGATAGGTGTCTTAATCTAGAGTTGAATGAAGGACTTGATGAAGAAAGGGAGCTTCCATATGTATTACAAATAATAAAGTGAAATTCAATCTGTGTTTTGCAAAATCTTTTTTTCTCTAGGAATTAGTAGGTATCTCATATATCTATTTGACCATCTTTAAACCCTTTAAACCCTTTTAGACCTCTCCCCCTCATTTTATTTGTCTTGTACATGGTCTTGAGATGGATAAAAGAATCCAGGCAGTAAACAAAAAGTGTGAACTTTAAAGTTACTCTGAATAGAAGACATTATTTCTCCTTAGCTGATACTCAGATTTTCTAGGTTGTCTGTAGAATCTCATACTAAACTGCAGGGGATCCTTTGTACTTGTTAAGCTGCAATGTATTGTATGTTCAATACAGTTCTGTCCATACAAGACTCCTTAGCTAAATAAAAGTGATGCCAAGTGTTGTCCTTGGTAGACATTCCAAAGTAAACCAGACATAGAAAAACAAAATCTAGAATAGTGAGAGGGAGCTTTTTTATTGTGAGCCAACAAGTGTTTACATTCAGGGGGACTGAATCAGACAAGCATTGGGGCAATTCTGAAGTGTACTTCAGGTACTGGATGATCACTAAGCCAAATACAAGTTCTACAACGTATGAAGTATTTTGGGGCTATAGAAAGAATTTCTCTGCTGATTACCATTCCATCCTGAAATGTGTGCTTAATAATTATCTTCTGTCTTAGGGGCCGTTTTTCCCAAGACAAGAAGAATTATAGTGTACCATTAAATCTCATCTCAACCTCATTAATTTCCAATCAGGAAAGATATCCAGGAAGGTGAGGCCCTCTGTTTTATGCTACAAAATTATATTTGTATGAACAGCCCAGATCCACCTCAACTGATTCCTCTCTAAAAAAAGAGAGAGCAGCTGATCTGGTGTTTTTCTTTTTTGATTCTGCCTATTGATTGCTCCAAGTCCAGAGCTCCAATCCAAACCATTGTCACACTCTGCAAGTTTTGATTGCCCTTTGGATATAAACTATTATGCTTCTGCAGCTTTAGTAACCATGCTAATTGTTTTCTCCCCCGTGCAGTTGAATGTTCAAGTTATTCCTGACTATTTTTAAGGAGACTAATATATGTTTCTTCAGGAGCCTTTTGGGATAACTGACTCTGGGAATAGTTGACATAGCCCAGCTCTGGGGTTTAACACATAAATTGAACATGATGCAGTTCACAACAAATGGTTTCTACCAGATCTGTTAATACATAGCTTATATATGTTATTTACAAGTAGTAATGGATATGCAGCTATAGGCATAAACAGAGGCACAAGCAGATGTTCAGAAAGTCTATCTGGACATTAAATGTGTATAGATTAGTTTTAGCCATAGAATTACAGACTCTGCGCTTGCTTCCTTTGCAGATCCCAAATTTTCATTAAAACCATTAATCTGGGCCCTCCTTTGAGGACATGAGCATGCTTGTAGAAGAATGAAGTGTGAAAGTAGAATCCTAGCTAAGGGAGGGGGAGGTTTATGTGTGAGGGAAGGTTGGAATTACATTTAGGGGGAGTGCCACATATTTTTTGTTCAGTCCTCATCTGAAACAGAAATCAATGGTTCAGAAAAAGAGTTCATTTTGTGTCTCTGCAGGCACAGAGCTTTCTCACCTGCCTACTGGGAGTCTCTACTAACACGAGGCAGAGCTCCCTGGTTCTTGCCTTTAGAGTTTATTCTTTTCGGAGTAGTCTAAATCATCTGAGAAACCTGTTTCCTTTGATGCACTTCACTTCCATGTGCTACTTAATAACTAAAAAATGAAATTTTTACTTTTGAGCCTTCTTAGTGGCTGGGCCACAAATTTGTTGCTATCCTGGAAGATATTGGTATGCCTAAGACTTCTGTGTTTCCAGAGAAGGTTGCAAACCCAACTTTTTTCAAGTGATGCACTAGATAAATATTTCAAAACCCAAATATCTTAGAGCTTGTAGAAAGAGTAAAGAAGAAATTTACTTATTAAGGAAAAGATTCAAAAATTTGAGAGACAGTCCTAAGAACTCTAAGGAACCTGATAAATGGTAAAATCTGCTCTGGTGACCAGATAGATTTCATGTTGAATTACAGATTTGTCCAAGTAGCATCTTATTTTGTTAAGCTTCTCTTAATGTAATAGTCATTTTCATTTATACTTCAGGGTTCCCTAAAAGGCCTACCAGTAAATAGTACCTAAAGTGTTTATGAACAGAGAGAAAGCACTGCTCCTCACTGCACATTACAATGTGCACATTACCTGGACTGTCTTCCAGGTGATACAGAAAATACCTGCTTTTCAGCTATTTCCCTGATGTCTTAGCAGCAATGGAATGACAAAATTCCAGTTTTAGAGCTGGTTTAAAATTGCCATTTTTCTATTACTTTTATTTAGTTATTATTATCTGTTATTAATTAGTCTGTGCTCTAGGTTCAATATTTTCAGTGCTCTTGACTCTCACTGAATTGGAGTGATATATTTGGTTCTTGAATCAAGCACATGCTGGGTTGACCTTTCCTGTAAAAATGTATTGTGTTTACATCTTGTATGCGACATGATAGAAAAACCAAACTCTTCTCTTCTGACTGGAAAGCTGTAAATAAATGATTTCTGGCAAATAGGTCATCCAATTACAACTTTTGTGGAGGCAAGGTGGTCTTTAATTTCTGAGTGGATGCAGCAGTTTTTCTAATGCATCGGGAAGCAAATGCTGATAAGACAGAAACTATGGGTTTTTACGGTTTCCATCATTAACTTTTGTTAAGTCTCATCGTCTCACAGTCAACAGTGCTGTGGCTCTCTTTATCTTAATTCCAGTGCTAAGATATGCTTAAATGCTATGAATTAAAAGGAAAATCGAAACTAAACACACACAAGAATCAGTAGTACTGAAAAGACTTAAGGCTGCTGTAAGGGTATGTAAGACCTGTGGCTGTAGATTGCTAGGTCCTGATACACTGAACCTCCTTATCTCACTGAGTGCATTTGTCTTTACCAGCTATATGATACTGACCATGTAATGAGGCCAGAGAGTAGAAAGGTGATAGGCTACACCGTTCAAAGCAACAAACTGCTGTTTGGGACATTGCTGTGAAGAGCGTTGTTGACTTTCCCAAAGATGGATTTTGGTTTGGGTTGTTAGCATGCCTCCCTTGCTCTTATTTGAAGTTAAACAGGATTGCTTAATGGAGTTTTGGTAATTTGTGTATTGAGTTTGACCAGGTGAGCTAAGAGCACTGATTTTTGATGCTGGAGTCTGGTAGAGCATGCATACTGTTATCAAACAAACTGGTTGTGAGAAGTTTGCTATTGAGACTCTCCTCTGGAGTTTCTTACATATTATGAAACGGTGACTCATTTTGCTGCCTTATGTAGAACAAATGAAAGAATTATGAATTTATAAAGGAAGCATAAGTGCTGTCTTGGGAAATTCCATTTCAGAGGAACACAACATTGGCAAAACTACACCTACTTTTCATTCTCCGTCAAGAAGCTGCATGTCATTTAACAAAATCCATGGCTTTAATGAACATACTTGGAGTATTGATTTCAGATCCATGAGATACTTTCATCTGATAGACCAGAAAGTAGAAGGAGTGTACCAAAAAGCACCGCAAAGGGGGCAACATTAAATGTGTGACAGTCATTTTAAAAGTACTTTTTAAAACCTGTATGTCATAGTTTGCACGATGTGCATAGTTAGCAATGCAGTATTTTCATCCTGGGAATATTAATTAGTCTCTTATCTGATGAAAGTATATCTGTCTTCACTAATAATGAGTTTACTATAGAAAATGTGTAGACCAGAGGCACATTTTGCAGAATTCACAGGGCTGAGGGCTTTTGATGCTAATTTTTATTTATGGTATTTTTAGAAAGGTTTAATTTTGTTGCTATTGAAACTGAGAGATTATCTCTCAAATTCAGTGAGAGCTGGCACTTTTTCATGGGTTTTTCGATGTCACATCACACAACAATTGATAATGAGGGAAAATTCATGACTCTATCATGCTTAGTTAGATATTTCAGTGATTTGTGACCTGTTAATAACCTAGGCTGAGGGAGATGCATGTTAAAACTATTCTTTTGAATGAAGTGTCAGAACTCATAACAGCACATATGGCAAAATATTTACATCATGTTTTACTTCTTAGACTTTTTCTTGCACATTTCCCTGAGCAGCGGTAGCTGATGACGCACAATGCTAACCAAGCTCAATAGATCTCATAGTGGTTTGGGGTAGGAGTCATAAAACTGCACAGCAGTACAGTTATAAACGTAGTGTTTGAGCAGTGTGTTTCCCTGACACGCCATTTGTGGTGTGCTGGTTAGTCCTAATGACAAAACGTCACGTGTAGGAGTAAAACTGGACGTGAAATCAGCTAAGAAGGCTCTCAGCCTTCCAACTGTACTTTGCTGCTCCTGGAACATCAGAAATTCTTTAATAACTAAAAATTGTTATTATATGGTCACCTGTTCAGCTGGACCATGATAAAAAACGAAGTTGATGTATCTTCCATTTCTACCACAAGAGCTCAGGCCAAAGAAGGTATGAATTGCAAAGATAATTTCTGTGCCATCATGAGACTTCTCACAGCACTAGGAATCCTCCCAGGAGGTGACTGGCACGCATCAAAGGGGAACTTCCCTCTTGTTTCTACCAAATGTTTGCTGATCCTCCTCTTCAGACATGAGATCGAGAAATTTGCTCCTGGGAGCAATCTCCTTTCCTCTGTGAAAGCACTAATCGCTTAATGCCTTGGTCCATGGAAAGCAGACAACTTCTGTCATCTCCCTGCCTCCCATTCTAGCACAGCATGAAGTTAGAAAGAAATTAGCTTCTACTGTGTTATGTAGCATGAAATAATGTGTTGTAATGATGCATTAGGCTAGTACTTTTTGCTAGACAATATTAATATGTGCACATAGTATTTTCTTAAAGAACACAACATCAAGTTACTAGTCCAGAATCTTCTGTTGTTCTATTAGTAATTAATTCTGAGGTTTAATCCATTGATACTCAACCTGCGCCTGTCTGGCCCTTGTTTTGATATGCAGCTTAGATCCCAAAGCAAGGGAAGAGGTTGCCTTTCCTTGGAGAGTTGAATATGGTCCCAAACCAGAGAAAGGTTGGTGGGCTGGCTGTTCCTTACCACACTTGTTAACCAGCAGCTTCTCAGATATTGCCCTGGTGGGTTTACTCCTGTGCTCAGAATTTAATTGATTAATGGATTTGAGAGCTATAGACGACTTGCTTCAGAGCAAATTAGTGTAAAAGTAAGCTTCTGTCTGTTGAATCCATAAAGTGAATTCAGTCTGGTTTCTAGGCTCACTCAGGCATTTTTAACTTCCAAATTCTTCAATATTTCTGGGACCTTAAACAGTTGTTCTCTTCTTATAGTGCTTTGCAGTTTGAGGGATGGGGATGGGGAGTGTTGCTGATCCCTTTTTAAAGGCCTACAGTTCCCTTCAGGATCTTGGGAGAAGTGAGTTTGGTGGATGTAGTCTGCATTGCAGTGTGTGTACTGGTGAGACAAGTATTTTTACAGAACCACAATTTGGACTTAACATGGCTGCAGGTAGATGGACTTTAAGCATCAGGTGGCCCCTTTCAACCTGACTTTCTTATGATCCTCTGTGTCTGAATGCTCTGAGCATTGAAGTCGCTGATGTCAAATCCTTTACTGACATCAGAAGTCCTTTGAGTTAAGTGGAGTTATAACAGCTTATACCTTCTGCCTTCTAAAGTATTCACTTTAGTCACACGCACCCTTTAGATTCTGACTTTGACAAGGAAAATATGGGAGAAACTCCAAAGCAGTTATATTTTGCAGCAATCAGTCATATTTTGCAGCTGATTTTTCCATATGGTGTGGCTGTATGTGAGAAAATGTGACTGCAAGCTGATATTCCTGTAGTTTCCAACTGCTTAAATAAATCATTTGAAAGATATTGGATACTGGTTCCCAACTCTTTCAAAAATCTTCAGGCTATTGAAGGTGTCCTGGACAGCAGCTTTTTAGCAATAAAGTATGGGTGTAGTACAGGTTTCTTTGCAAATTCTAAGAACTGTGAAGTCCAACTTGTGATACAGTCAGAGAAAAAGTAACATAATCCATTGTTTTGTCTGTTCTGAGTTTTTCAAAGGCCTTGGTATAAGAGAAAGAAAGATAATTTTGCTGTATTTGCCAAAGACACAGTCAAGATTTCACAGTACACTGAGAGATGCACTAGCCGAGCAAAACAAAGTAACTGAAGTTATTTTATTTTTGTAGTTATTTACTTGCAGTATGTTATTTACCCAAGAATACTTGGTAAACTGTTTGCAAAGACAGAAATCAATTTGTCTAAGGGTATGGATTTTCTGCAAGTCTAGACTGACCTTGTTTGAGTGGTTTCCAGTGGAAATTCACCATTTTTGATTATACTTCTTTGTGTTTTGGATTAGGCCGTATGCGCAGCTGGCTTGAGCTGGACCTTGGCTGTAAAATATACCTGCGTTTCTTTGGGTGGAATTCTTCCCTGTGCAGATGACCAATAGAATAAACCCAAAAAGTCTAGCCTAGAGAGTACACTCTGCATAGCCTCCTTTGCCAGCCCCCCTTTTCTGTATGAATCTGTGCATGCTTGCAACATGTGACACTATTAATCAGATAGCTACTGAAATTGCTTTTAGTTGTTAAGTTTGACATACTGCGTGCATGTTTCAAGCATTAAACATAATTGACATGTGTTTTCACTTCCTTGGTTTTTTGTTTTTTTTCTTCTTTTCCAGGCAGAGGGTTCCAGACTCCAGAGAGAACTGAGAGGATATTTAGCAGCCATTAAAGGTGACTTTTAAGTTTTATATCATGCTTTCCTAAAGCAAACTTTTAAAAAAAATTGAGACAAGGAAGCTTGTTTAAGGTGTACAAAGACAAATACAAGTAAGAGTCTCTTTAGCCTGATGCTAGGGGTTCTGCACCTTCAGTGCCAACTCATGTGTGTCCTGCATGCACAGCTTGTCCTCGACTGTCCTTTGTGTGCATCCTCCGCTGGCCAGATTCCCACGTTGCAGTTTCAGCAACCACAAAGTCTACACATCTTGTTATTTGTCCTTGCAAATTCTAGAATATGAAATACCCCATACAAGGCAAGGCGTTGCTTGTTCTCCACAACTGTAACATTTTCAGGCATTACTAGTTGGATGACAATCTATCTGCAAAACCACGCTCCCTGTGATAATGTGATTCCTCATCTATTTCTGACTGATAAATCAATTTTTTTCTAAGTTTAAAAGTCAAATGTGATGTCTCTTGATACTACATTGAAAACCAGAGTAGCAAAAGTTCACTGGTCAGTGCTTAAATATCAGAGATAAGTAAACAGCTGTTTAAATCCTACTAGACATTTGTAAATCCAGCACACTCAACTGAGCAATGTATGCAAAGTGTTCCCTTTCTCATGCCACCTCTCTGTGGAGGAGTTGAAGGCTAAAGGGAATGGAATAAGAGTTGGTGACTGATTGAGAGACAGTAGCTTCTTGAGATAAATATATATATATATTATAAATATATATGTCTATATATTTTTAACCTGACTCCAGTCCAGTAGGGAAAATTTTGCAAATGAGTATTAACATCCCTGGAAATCACTGTCATAGCAACACTTCAATAGCTGTTCACAGGCAGATAAGAAGGCTCTTTTTGATGGGAATTATAAAACGGGAAGCAAAGCACTAGCTTAATATCTTTGACCATCTATTATTTTCTGGATGGGCTGCCCAAGGAAAATCCCATCCCAGACAAATTTGTGGAATGTCTTTTGTTCTCAGAAGTAATTTTAGCATCAGTCTCT
Source organism: Atrichornis clamosus (assembly GCA_013400975.1). Taxonomy (NCBI): domain Eukaryota; kingdom Metazoa; phylum Chordata; class Aves; order Passeriformes; family Menuridae; genus Atrichornis; species Atrichornis clamosus. The sequence goes on from WBMZ01006431.1 coordinate 61,357, forward strand.
TTTGGGAACCCATTGAATGCTAATTTTGCTTTCTTATTTTTCACTCTTCCCTTCCCCACACGCATTGTCTGGCAGTTACTCAGAAGCAGTGTGATGAGGCTGTTTGTTGGCTAGATGTCTTACCTGCCACGTAAGCTGACTGTTTACATGCTGCTTTGATTTCTGTGTTGGTGACAACACTCCTCTCTGTTTCACTTTCTTTCATTTTCTTTCTCTTCTTTTCCTAGTACTCTGTACACTCACAGTCCTTTTACTCTCTAATGGGCTACTTTTTGCATCAAGTTTTGTGTTTATCTTGGTGTACAATTTTCCGTTGTTCAAGTTTTACCTGTTTAGCCATGCTTTTCTGTTTAGTCATTCTTTCTCTTGTTGCAGCCTTTAAGTAATTTGGACTGACTTTCTTACTGAGAATGAAGAGTGTTTGCTAACACCTTATTATCTACGTCTTAAAAAAGATTCAGTCATAAGCACTCACGAGAGCCTTAAAAATGTCAAAGTCAGCAAGCCACCAGTGGGCATCCTTGGCACACATGTTGGCACACATGGGTGCTGTGGAGTGAGCACACAACCTGGGAGAGTAGAGCACAATACACAGCTCTGGCTGAGGCTTTCTCAAACATGACTAGGCCAGCAGTGCCAAAGACCTTTCCATATTTTGGACAACAGAAGCACCTACAGTCTCTTTGATGCTGTTCTTTCAAGGGCTGCCATTATTAAAAGATTCTATGCTAGGAATCTAGCACAAAAGCATGGGAACCCCCATATTTAGGCACTCGAGTGGGATTTTCTTTTTGTAGGAAGTACAAATCCAGGCATGATTTCATAGAATCATAGAATGGTTTGGGTTGGAAGTGACCTTACAGATTATCTATTTCAAATCCCCTATCATAGGCAGGGATGCCACTCACTAGACCTGGTTGCCCAGAGCCCCATCCAACCTGACCTTGAACATTTCCAAAAATGGGGCATCCACAGCTTCTTTGGACTACCTGTTCCAGTGTCTTGCTACCCTCTGAGTAAAGAATTTATTCCTAACATCTGTTCTAAATCTCTCCTCTTTCAGTTTCAAACCATTCATTCCCCTTCGTCCTACCACTGTCTGCCTATGTAAAAAGTTGCTCTCCCTCTTTTTCATAAGCTCCCATTAAGTACTGTCAGGCCAAAATGAGGTCTCCTCAGAGCCTTCTTATCCCCAGGCTGAAAAATTCCACCTCTCTCAGCCTGTCTTTGTAGAAGAGGTTCTCCATTCCTCTGAACATATTTGGGGCCTGCTCTGGACCTGCTCTAACAGGTCCACATCTTTCTTGTGCTGAGGACTCCAGACCTGGACACAATACTCCAGGTGGAGATTTAAGCAAGGAATGGTCTGTTGAGCCTTTTTATGACCCTCTGTCTCTTCATTTTAATATGTTTGACAATTTGAGGTTTATTATCACACATTCTTAAAAGAATTCTTGCTGTATCCAGACTCCTTCTCTTGTTCTTTGGTGCTTCTTAGTCTTAGGTGGACTTTGATCTTTCCTGTTGGTTATTCAAGGACTCAGGAACCATGCCATAAAGCTGTTGAACTTGTCAATGTCTTTTATGTGCCATTTTGTTTCACCTGCATGATAGTTTAATGTCTGCTGTGTAACAGTGGTGTTTGTACTGACAAGACTGTGTACTATCCCCCCCAGGTTTAGTCATCTCATGCCTCAGTCTTGTGTCTCTTCCAGTCTCCTTGGCAACACATATCTGGGTTCTCTACTTCGTGATTTATTTTTAAGCTTTTGAAAGCTGTAAGTGACTTGAATGGTTTTATGAGCCAATTGTTGTAGAAACCCTAAATCGGTCACCCTTTCCCTATCCCGAGGACTTTGCAAGTACCAGTGCAGATGGGGAGATATAAACCTGGGTCTTCATGCAGGTGACAAGGTGACAGAGGCAAGAAGGAGTCCTGCATGATGAAAAAGAAGCACAATACCCTTCAGGTGGCTTAATGTAGTGAGAAACAGTAACTGGTCTACAGGAAAGGGAGGGGAGGTCTGTAAGCAGTTCTGCTGCCTAGTTGTCAGTCTGTGGCTGAAAGAACTGCACATATCCTCCAGACACAAAGATCTGAGAATCAGTCATGTAATTTCTTAAAAGCCATGAAACTGTTAATCATTGTTCTGCAAAATTTATTCATGACTTATGAAGTAATGGAATTTTTCCAGTGGAAACTGTAATGGGTAGCAACAACAAATACAGTCCTTAGGGCAGGTAGGTCATATCCCTGGAGAACTACATAAGTAATGAAATATTAAGAGCCAGACCAAGATGTCTCACCTCATCAGGAAAATGGAAATTTCTTCATGAGTCAGCCTAGATTACCCTGCAGGGGAGTGAGGAGACCCCACAGTGTATGGGTTCTACTGCCAACATGCTGTTCCAGGTCCATCTCAATCTCCGTGGGAGCTTGAGTACATTGGAACTGTGATGGTAAAGAGTCACCTACCCTCTACCATCTCTGGTGTGCTTAATGGGGATGTCTCTGCACTGCTAACCCCAGAATCCCTATCACATGGGGGCCTCTAGAAATTTTTTGGGGTTCCAGGGACAGGGGTCTTTCCCATAGGAATAGGGATAGTTTAATCTGAGAGAGTCAGTCTTCAGTAACTGGGTTATTTAGCAACATTTTTCCTAAGTAATTCAAATATTTTGGCACTTCAAGTTATTAAATAAAGGACCCAATGACCAACAAGACGTACTGAATGAAACAATTGATATTAAATATTATTGATATTAAATATAAATTTCTAACTCTTCTTCAGCAGTAAAAATTCTTTTCACATTTCTTATTACTTTAATGACTTGCTTTTAACAATTTATCTTTCTCAGTGATAGCAGTTAAAAACAGCAGAGACTGCCTATAGTCTATAACTGAGACACTAATCCTTTAAATTTAGTGCTGAATAATGCATAAAAGGTATTAGTGCACAAGAAATAATTCTATATGGAAACCAACTAAATAAAAAAATCATTGGACATTGTAAATTTATGCCCAAAGGCATGAAAAAGACTGAGAATTCACTGGATTGGTATTAACCTCTGCAGTCGTTTGGGGTATTGCAGTAAAATTGGTATAGATGCAGTTGGAGGGTAGTAGGATGGATGATCTTGGCCTGGAAATTTCACACTGAAGCCCCTGACTGAAGAAGCCAAGTACTTTACTGCCCACTTGTGTCACACTGGAGCTGGATTTGACTGTTTTGAAGTTTTTTACAGGAATGTGGTGGAATGGAGGATTACCTGACTTCCAGAACTGAAAAAAAAATGTAAAAGTTGATGCAGTTTTGATATGACTCAAGCACAGCATATTGTGTTTTAGTTGTTCTCTTAAGCAGATATATGCCTGAGTCCTGTAGTACTTAAAAAAGAAAGTCTAGGGAAAGGTGCTCTGTGCCAGCGTGGCTGTGACAGGGCTGAGTGCAGGCCACAGCAGGGATTTGAGCAGCTGTGCTGGACTTCCTGTGCCGCAGGTTTGTCACACACAGTGATAAGGGCAGGATTTTGGGTATCAGAAAGGATCAAGCATGAATGGGGATGAGCAAACCCTTCTGGTCTGTGCGTTCACCCTGAGTGGAGAGAAGCAGTCTTCCTAAACATAGAGCTACTCTGCTGGTTTTGTCTTACCTCTGGAGCTGATTAATTTGCAGTGGCATTAAAGTTTTTTAATTAATCCTGCTGGAAAAATAAGTGAAGATCATCTGTATTTTACTGTAATTTGGCATCTTCTAGGGCAAAAAAAAAAATCCCCTTTATTCAGGAGAACCCTTTCTTAGCTGGGGCAACATCATCCTAAGTATTAACCACGAAGGAGAAAAGGAAGAAATGCATCTTAAGTTCTTGTACTATCCTAATATTCTAAACTGAACTCAGCCATTAAAAACCACCTCCAAGATAAACCCTGAAGAGGTCAAATATTCTGTTTTGGCTCAGTACATTTTGATTTAAGGGTGAAAGCCTGTACCCTCTAAACACCAGCATTTCCTTTGTACTTGTTCTCCCCCATGTCATCTTCTCTTTTGTAGTCAAGGACTGAGAACAGGCATGTTCTTTCAGCTTTTTCAGTATCTGTTTTCCTATCCTATACATTCCATAGAACACCATTTTCATATTAGGAAGTGTGCATTGCTGCATTTATTTTCCTGTCACATCTCGAGCATGTGTTTTGAGAGTGCATGTTGGAATAGCTATGGACTAGATCAAGTCTGCTCTTCTAGACATTCAAGTTTCAAATGAATTTTTCTTTGCCACTCTGAACATTTCTTTGTGCAGAAAACAGAAATATCAATGTTATTCCTAAATTTTCCCACTGAGCAGTTAAATTTGAAGATCATGCTTAGAGATATTTTCAAGACAGCACAGATGTTCTGCAGCAAACAGATTTTGACTAGAGAAAAAAAATGTGCTTTCTAAAAAAAGTTACTGCTAAGTAAAAAATTTAACAATGTTGTTCAGGTTTTTGCAAAGAAGTTGAAATAAAAATTGTTATTTCATTGTGATCCTGCACTCTTAGAAGATTAGGTGAGATGAGTTTGGTTTCACTGGATTGGTTTCAGGACCATATTCAGCATTTAATTGATTGGTGCTGCATCGAAATGGAAAGGCAAACGCCAGTGCCTTCACTGAGGATGGTTTTTTTACTCACTGGGGTCAAACTGATCTTGCTGAAGATATATTTGGGCTCTTTCTCATTATATCATTGAAGCTGTTTTACATTTAAGCCAGCTCCTCTGTGTGTTACAGAGTAGTCTCTGTTCTTTTTCCACCTATGGTAGCAAGAGCTCCAAAAGTGACTGATCAGTTTGGCTTAGCACAATCCTCTGTAAGCACCACCCTGCTGCAAGCATAAATAAGCACTGGGCTCCACAAACTTCTAAACCTATGGGGTAACCATACAAGATTCTTCATAAAACCAGGTCCATTACAGCACTCTCCCCAGGTTTGGTATGTCTTTCCTAAATTTGTCAGAGAGAATAGTATAGTGGGTACATGTACGTGAAAATAAGAATGTTTAGAAACTATTTCTTGTCGTTGCATGTTTCTGTCTGATTGCAGGGATGCAAGATGCCTCAAAGAAGCTTACAGAATCTCTACATGAAGTGTATGAGCCAGACTGGTATGGACGTGAAGATGTGAAAATGATTGGAGAGGTAAGATATACGGAAAAAGGGAAAAAGTATTTGGCTGCAAATGGATTAATCTGAGCTGTTGAGGAGAAATGTGCATCCAAAATTCACCTTAATCCTTTGTGTCATGTTAAATCCTGTTTTTTCAGCATATAAATAATGGGTCTTGTGAAATGCAGCTCCTGCTGACCAGATGCAGCACTTGCAGGGTCTGTTGTACGAGCCAGCTGATACAAGCTCCCACTGAGATCAACGTCAGTGTGAGCAGAATTGGTCCTGATAGCATCTGACTGACAAGTTTGTACAAAGGTATCTTACAGGCAGTTTTACAGTCAGGATTCTCAATTCAAATGAACATTTAAAATATCAAATCTGCTTATCCTTTTGTGCTGTGTAACAACTGTTGAGCCAGTGATACTAAACAGGATATCTCATCAGACACTAACCTCTCTCTGACAAGAACATGGAATTTAAGGGCAGATTAGCGTGCAGGACGCTATGCATTTTCATCCTCCTCCAGTGGTTAGAGAAGAATAGGCTTTTCTAGGTAACACAGCAGGAATTTGACTTGAGGTGCTCTGAATTGCCTACTTAATTCTGGAGGAAGTCTGTCAGCAAATGTGCTGGTGATGACAAGAAAGTGCAAACAGTGGTTAGTTATGCTTTTAACTTCCTGGCATTCAGTTTGCAAGGCCTCCTCAATAATAAAGTTAAAAAGAAACTGGAATACAGAGCAGTCTTCCCAAATTTGCGTACACACTGCTTTTCTTCTCTGTGGCTGCCTTCTCCTACCCTTCCCTGCTGCTGAAGATGTAACATGGTTTTGGTATTAAAAGCACCCAATGTACAAACTGCATAATTTAAGATAAATTTTTTTAATATGTTTAGGTTTTTTGTATTGTTTTAGGTTAAGCAGCTGGAAAATCTCATGCGGCACCTTGCTGTGGCACCTAGTCTTTTATCTGTAGACTATTAGATTTTACACTCGGAAATTTGTGATTGTGTGTGAAAGGACCAAAATTTGGCTCTTAAGCCCTATTAGATGTAAAGATAAATTCTAGATGTGTTGTCTTAATAAGAGACTCAAGGGCAATATTACAAAATCTCCTGATTTTTTTCTACACGTAAGCACAAATGTAGATTTATGCATCAATTAGAGAGGCAAAAGCTTAATTAGAACTTAGCCTGTCCTCTTCTATAAAGGATAATAAAAATGTTTTTAGAAATACATTAATGGCGAAAGGAGGGGCAAGGAAAAGCTCCATTCTGTATTGGACATGATGAGGAATATAGTTACCAAAGATGAGGAAAAGGCTGAGGTACTTAATACCTTCTTTGCCTCAGTTTTCAACAAGACAGGACATCCTCAGGACAACTGGCCTCCTGAGCCATGGGGATGGGGAGCAGAACAGTCTCCCTGTAATCCAGGAGGACGCACTTAGTGACCTGCTGAGCCACTTGGATGCTCACAAGTCTGTGGCACCAGATGGGATCCATCCTAGAGTGATGAGGGAGCTGGAGGAAGAGCTAGCCAGGACACTCTCCATCATTTATCATCAGTGCTGGCTAACTGGGAAGGTCCCAGAGGACTGGAAGCTGTCCAATGTCACATCCGTACATAAGAAGGGCCAAAAGGAGGATCTGGGAAACTACAGGTCTGTCAGCCTGACCTCACTGCCCAGCAAGGTTATGGAACAGATCATCTTGAGTGTGATCATTGGGCACCTACAGGATGGCCAAGGGACCAGACGCAGCCAGCAAGGATCTAGGAGGTACAGGTCCTGCCTGACCAACCTGATCTCCTTTTATGACCAGGTGACCCACCTGGTAGATGAGGGGAAGGCTGTGGATGTTGTCTACCTGGACTTCAGCAAAGCTTTTGACATCCTGTCAAATGCTGTGGAGCCTGTGTCTCCCACAGCATTCTCCAGGAGAAGCTGGCAGCCCATGGCTTGGACAGGTGCACTCAGTGCTGGGTTAAGAACTGGCTGGACTTGCAGGCCCAGAGAATGGTGGTGAACGGTGCTGCATCCAATTGGTGGCCAGTCACAAGTGGTGTCCCCCAGGGATCTGTGTTGGGGCCAGTCCTGTTTAATATCTTTACTGATTATTTGGATGAGGAGATTGAGTCTACCATTAGCAAATTTACAGATGACACCAAGTTGGATGGGAGTGTGCATCTGCTGNTATTTGGATGAGGAGATTGAGTCTACC
>WBMZ01006432.1:0-98048 GCA_013400975.1 Atrichornis clamosus
CCCGGCGGCCCGCGGGGATGCTGCGCTACAGCTCTGGGCTCACGGTCACCGCCACCACCCCCCGGAGGCCGCCCGGCGACGGCGGGCGCGCACGGCGGAAGGTGCGCGGGGCAGCGCGGGGGGGCGGCGGGAAGGTCCCACGGGCGGGGTCGCGGGGCGAAGCGGAGGTTTGACATAGCCTCGTGTAGATACCTGCGGAGAGTCTCTTCTTTTTCTTTTTCTTTGTCTTTTTCTTTTCCAATATCTTCTTTTTTTTCTTGTTCTTTTTCTTTTTCTTTTTCTTGTTCTTTTTCTTTTTCTTTTTCTTGTTCTTTTTCTTTTTCTTTTTCTTGTTCTTTTTCTTTTTCTTTTTCTTGTTCTTTTTCTTTTTCTTTTCTCTCTCTGTCTTTTTTTTCTTTTTTTCCTCTTTCCTTATTTTCGGTGTTTTCAGGTGAAGCTTGCGGTGTGCGAGAGCATCTTTTTGTGCGTTCGTTGTAGGTGCGGGGAAAGGAAGAGTTTTTGGAGAGTCCTGCAAGGCTTTTGTAGTGCTAGACCCTGGCTGTTCTGTAAATCTGCAAGGAATGTGTGCTTGTGTCGGAGACTTCCCCCACATCCTTGAAATGCGCCTGGATATTTATAATTGAGAACTCACCTATCCTATAGAACTTGCCTATCGTGAGAAAGCTCACCGTAATGATTTAGATGGCAATAGCAATTTAATTGTATATTCAGGCCCTCAAATGCAGATATATATTTCGCCGATTTTTTTTTTAATTTTCATAAATGCGATAAATAATAACGATGTATGAATCTTTTGGGAAGTGCTTCTAAAAGTTGTTAAAACTCAGGCAGATATGACAGGAATGTCTCTACAGCCACGCTGCTTTAAATAGCCCTTTCCTTGCTGCTGTAACTACACTGCTATCCTTGTGAGCGCTCGTTCCACGTGTGAAGAAAGAAATCAAAATAAGCGATAATATTGTCCATACAAAGAAATACAACCATGTGATCATGATGTTTCTTGAATTATGAAGTGATTGTTTTGATGCTTCAAAAATACAAGTTCATAATTGAAAAAATTAAGAATGTTGTGTTGTTCTGTTTTACATGATAGCAAGAAGGTCAGAATGGTCTTCCTGAGAAAAACATCCCTGGTTTTCATAAAAAATGAAATTGCTCGTGTATGTGGAAAAATTAAGATTACCTGAAAATCATAGTTACATTCCCTATATGTCTTCTGTGTTCCCATTTAGTTTTCCTGGTTTAGTATTTCTCAAAGAAGTTACAGTAAGGGAACTTCTGTTTAGATAATTTTCATCCCCTTGATAGATTTCATGGGAATGATGTAAAATGAACTGTATTTGATACATCTCTTAAGGAAACTGGAAAAAATTAATTTGCAACTACAACCCACTGGAAAGCTGTTTTGTGTTTTTTTAGTGAGAAGTGACTCCTTTCTCATGACTTGTCAAAAGAGGGGAGGAAAACAGTTAGAATAACCGCTGAATAAATGAAAGAAGTGTGTCACATTGCTGTGTGCCTGTGGTCACAGAAAAAGTGCCCTTTAATTGTGTGTGGAATCTTATAGCAGAGATTTCATAAATGGAGCAGGCTAATCAAGAGATAAATGACCAAAGTACTTTCTTCTTTGCTTTTTAGGACTGAAATTAAACATGCATTATTTTTCTGCTTTCACCTTCAAAACCCTACAGCTTACTTTGAACCTTAGGTAAATGGAGTGATTTTTGGCCATTGAACTGATAGGGTAGTAGATAGTTGCTTGACACACGTTATCCTGATACCATTTTATTATCAGACAATATCAACAATATTAATTTCTGGTGATGTTTAACTCCAAAGTTGGTTTGAAGCTCGATCAATGTTGAACCACATCTTTTTCCTGTAGGACTTCTGTGAAAATCTTAGAAAGAGACTGTTTGCTAGTACAACAGCCTGTATTTTTCTGTTGCTGTACTAGTCACTTTAGTTATTCTGTAACAACATTGCTCATTATTTTAATGCTAGCTCTGTAATTATTTCAGTCCATAGTTAACTGTGATTAATGCCTTTCTAGGCGCTTTGTTTTTTAGAAAGGGAGAAGAAGAGGCTGAAGAACATTACTCAAACCAAATCTGTCATCTGTATTTATTTTAAGTTGCACCCTAGTGATTTGAGTAGGATGGTAAACATGAATGTGGATTGTGGATCTGGGCCATGAATTCTCAACATTTTAAACTAACCTAGATTGTTTTTTTTTTTTTTTTTAACTGCCATATTGCAGTAGCTCTATGCTGTCCCACTAGCCTCTTAGAAATTTGGTGAAAAAGCATGTTATTTTTCATTGCACTCAGCAAATTTCTGCAGTCTGGTGTTGTGCTGGGGTGAACCTGTCAGTCTTTGCTTTCCTGGCTGCACATTTATTTCTCAAGTGATGTCAGATGAGCTTTGGAAATGCCACCCATGGGTTGTTGGTGTCAAAAAGCCGGGAGCAAACATAAAATGTTGGCACAATTATGGTTGCTTATACTGTTGACTTGCCAAAGCTACAGATGCTGCAAATTAAACAAAAATCCAATAGTCTTGAAAGATCATGAGAAAGATACCTGGTTCTTCTTCTACCCAGTATTTCTTTTTAAAAATTATGTTCACAAAGTTACAATGTCAATGACATAAAGGTAGGGCGGCAGTCCTGTCTATTCCTGTTTTTTCTCACTTGTTCTTACTGTCAGTAAGCAGTTGAATGACATTGAATCACAACTTATTCCCAGTTAGAACAGTTCTCATTCTCCTCCCCACCTTCTCTCTGAATTACCCAATTTGTTTCTGGAAATTACTTTTTCATCCTCAGTTGCATGTTATCCTGCCACCATTTGGCACTGAGTTGAGGCTCTTCCTGTTAGGATTTCATTTCCATTTTAAGGCATCACTACAGCAGTGTTTGCTGTGGGAGGAGGGCTTGCTGTGATTTCAGTGTGGGCCTGCTCATTCATTTGGTCAAGTGAACTTGCTGACAAATGGCACAGTGTGTTGTTCCTTCAGGAAGCACTGCATACAAGAACAGTGTCTGTACAGTATCCATAACTGCTTCTGGAGATTAGAGGGAAAAGCAGTGCCTGTTGTTCTTCCCTTCCAATCTCTGTAGAGTTCCTGAATTTTAACAGATGGGTCTGTAGTTCTGTCTTTAGGTAGAACGCATCATCCAGGGCCTAGGAGAAGCAGGACTGGTTGGCTATGTACATTTGCTGCTGTTTCCCCAGGGATGCTGAGGAAGTCCTATTGTTGTAAACAATAGTGAGAGTACAGCCTGTGTAAGTTTGTCCTAGCAAGGAAGTGGGTGGTACTTTGCACTGCTGTACAAACCTTACTGGGCATAACTTCAAGGCTGGGAATCCTCGTGATTGCCTGTTGGGGTGGGGGAAGTGATTTGGGGGTAATAGTTGAAAAGGGTAAGAAAAGACAGTTGAAATTATAACAAACCCTTGATTGTACAGTGGTTTATTTTCAACAAATTGCTATTGTTAATTTATATTTCCAACCTAGTTGTTATGATTTGACTGCCATTGTACTGGACGTCTGTGATTTCCTGCATAGTAGCCCGGTAGCACATGTGATGTTACAGGCAGTCATGGTTCACTCATTGGTGTACAGGTCCAGGGATAATTACTTATTTACAATCTCTGCTCTGTGAATCTATGTTGGCTATAATTAGCCCCGTACTGATTCATAAGGAAGTTATCTGTCAGCTTCAGAGAATCATACACAACTCCATTTCTCCTAACTTTGAGTTACCAGTCATGATCTATTTCTAGTTATTTCAGGTATTTTTAATATTTTATCCTAGCAATCCATTCATTTCTTTTTGTCCAGTTTTGCTTGATTTGAAATTACTGCTAGAAAAAGTTGGCCTCATCAATCAGTTCCTGCACAGCACAAATTCTCTTCTATTTCCTATTTATGGCTCTGGTCTTTGTTTGCCTGCATGGAGGAATGCCAGTCTCTGTTTCCCTTCTTGTGGTAAACAGGCATGTTTCAAGATGAAAGGTAATGGGAAGAAAGGGCAGGGGGAAATGGAAATTAAATAGGTGAGAAAAGGTGATATTAATTACCTTATGAATCAATGAGTTCCAAAGATGAGGAGATTATTATTAATATATATGGATAACTAATCTGTAAGTGGGAAGCACCACGAGCTTCTGTAGTATGTGGGGAGAGTCTGGTGTTCTTAAAACAAACATAGCAGTCAATCAGTGTCAAAAGCCAATGTGCCAAGTTTCATAATTTCTAAATGTATTTCATTGTTGCAGTATTCTTTAGCAAATATGAAAGCATAACCTGCTTTTGTACTAAGTTTTGGGGGTTTTAAGTCACTGTCGCTTCTTGTTCTGGATTTGCTAGCATATGGATAAATGATAAATTAACAGTGAGGAGGCCACTGCACAAAACACTGCCTTCACAAATGTGTCTATAGAGTAGGTTATATTTCACCTTGATCTTCTTATAGAATTTTTTTTCCTTCTTCTTCTTTGTAGTACAGACACATCTCACATATTTTATAAGAACTTTATCTGTATTTCAGGACACCGTTTCTTATTGGCCTTGCAGACCTGAAAGACCAAACTGAGAGAAAGAGGGAAGGCAGTACATAACATTTTTAAAATACAGTTGACAACATACCAGTAGCCTAAATGCTATTGATTTGCCCTCTCAACAAGAGAAATGCCTGAAGAAAAATAATGAAGTTGCAGATAGTTCTTTCATTTGCTTCTGCTTGGGAAGAAAAAAGAGTCCAAGCCTGGTTGAAAAGTTGAAAAAGGTCTATTGTCTGGAAACAGGGATCCTTGTTGTGGTACTGAATGGTGGTCTTTGAAGAAGTTGTGTTGTAAAGAGGCTTGAAAGTACAGCCAAGGCAGCTTAAATGATATGAAAGACAGTTGGAAGAAGTGAACTGTGAAATGGTATCAGTGACATCTGGGGTATATGGGAACGACTTTGCTGCAGTGCTCTACACGTGAGCAGAACATTATTGCATTTCCAAGGCAAAAGGAGGTGCTGTAATGACCAGAACACGAGCTGTGAGCTCGGACAAGTACAGAGGGAAGCTGTACTTAGAGAGGAAGACGTGCATTCAGCATGACTCCAGGAGAAACTGGAGAGATCTAGATCAGATGAGATGCTGGGCTGTAGAAGAACAGTGATGATGGCCCACAGTAATCATGAAAGAGATACTTCAGAGGTTTTTAGGAAGAGCTTTAAGAGCTCTCTTTGTTGTCAACAGACAGCTGGGATTTCACAGGAAGGTATTGTGGAGCTTTGAATTTGGACAGCCCAATTGCTCATTTCATCATTTGCTCTGCTCTTTTTAGGACTTCAGAGTTGTTTTGCACAAGAATGTCTCATTAATAGGACTAAGCCTGAATGTTTTAACCAAGTTTCTTGTATAAAATGCATTGTTTTGAAAACACCATTATACCAAAGATATCTCAGCAAGGCAAACTGCACCTGAGGACAGAAAGGTGTCATACCTGTTGGCAGGAGAACGGCTTTTCTAAAATCAGTTAGGAAACAACACCTCTTAAATTGCTTTCTGAAGCATTTTGAAGCTTAGTTTTTACAAACCGCTTGTATTCATTGATTTCAATATTATGCCTATTCACATTCAGTGGAGTTGCAGTACTGAGGTATCCTTGAATCAAATACTTGGCTAAATACTGAACAGAAAAGAACCATTCACTCCAAAATACACTCTGTGTTTCTAAATAATCCCTTTCGAAGAGTACAAGTATGCCAAATCAGCAAACAAAGCTCAGAAATTAGAAAATTATATTCATTGTTCTCTTATCTCAGCTCTCAATGTCATTTATGAGTACCTAGGAACAAGTTGTTGATTGAAATGGATTTTTGCTATTTCAGGTGTGTAATTGTGGGGATGCCCTTGAATTATTTTTTTCCAGCTAAAAATCCCTCTAACTTTTAAAAAATATTATTTTGTCAGCTGTGTGGTAAAACATAGAAAATAGTAAATTCAAACTTGAATGTTAGTACAGTTCATTCTGTAAAGCAAATTATTAAAATCATTTTTTGTAATGCCTAAATCTTGTTTTTCTTACAGATGAATGTGTGTAGGTTACGCTTAACAGTACCACCTGATGAAGTCTCACAGCCTGAACAGGGAGCAAAGGAAACTGAGAGAAAGAAAAGCGTAAGTTATAAGAAACAAAGTTACATTCTCTATAAACAAGAAGCAATTATTGCCCTCCCCAGGTGCTGATCTTAGTTGTTTTGGTAGCCCAAAGCCCAGTCATCTTAGAAAACTTAAGACAAGTGGAAGGTGAGCAAGTTGGCTGTGAGCTTTGAGTCTGAGCCTAGGAGTTAGGGATAGCAAAACTGCATGTAAAACTGGACAGTGGGAGAGGAACGACAGAGATTGTAGGTGATCTATGACTGAGGTACCTTTAAAAGTTGATTATTTAATATTTATATATCAAAGAACAGGAAACTGTTATCAGGAACGGAGTCCTGTATTAAACAGGTTCTTGATCAGAATCCTCTTGATCCTAAAGAGGATTTTATATTTCATGTAGGCTTAACAGTGTGCAAGATTTGAGCATCAATGTACAAGGGAGTTGGTGTGCTGGGGACCTTGATGTTTTGCTGTGTCAGCTAATTTTAGTAAAGGGTGATGTACAAATAAGAAATATAAAATAAAGAATTCAAGATTGTTCTGAAGTGAAAGTGATTTGAAGGTCATGTGCTTAGAAAGGTTCAGAAGGGCGTTTTTTTTGCAGAAGTGAGTACGGTGCACGCAGAAAAAGATTTACTATCTACTTTGATGCAGAACTTGTTCTTTAAGAGCTGTTTCAGGCAAGAGGTTATGTTTAATTAGCCTTAAGGAGGAAGACTAAAAAAGGGAAGCTGCTCAGGCTCCACAATTTCACCACATTTATACTTTGATAAACCAAAATCAAACAAGTTGTTGAAGTTTGCCAGACTCAATGTCTGAATAGCAATATGACAATAGAAAGCAAAACAACAATAGGATTTACTAGAAATAATTTCTTAGTGATACTTAAAGGCAAAAATAACTGTAAAATTACTCAGAAAGACAAACATTCTAAGCAATAAAAATAAATGCTAACTGAAATGGTCAAGATAAGAGTTCCTTATCAGTTATTTCTTGTGCTGGAATCTTGTATACACTCAGGTTTTCATACACTGCTCTGGCAGATAATTGGTACTTCAGGATCTTGAAATGTTACTTACAAAATAGATTAAATCGGACTTAATGCAAACTTAATTTGGGCCACCATTAAATAGTAATACTTCATTTTGTACAGAGGTGTTTAGTTGTAGCACTTAGAGTGGCTTCTCTGTCAGTCTCTTGTCAGCTTGTATCTGCTTGCAGCAACCCTCAGGCCAGCCTAAGCTTATGAGCCCATTGCCCTAAGAGAAATCTAAATTTATTTTTGAGGAGGATAGATATTTGCTCATGGCTTACTCACTTTATAGTGCTGAGTAATGTGATAATAAGAAAGCAATGTGAATGATTAGGGTTTGGAAAATTTGTAGTGACTTTCCTACATGACCAGTTTTTTCTTGGTAGAACCTTGTATTTAATGGGAGCTGTTATTTCCCCCATAATACAAGTAAAGGCAAGTAGTCTTTATATCAGAGAATGTTAAGGAGAGGATATGAAAGACCATGAATATATTGTTTGGCTCAGCGTACTGCAGTAATTTTTAAGAGATGGGTCCTTATTAGCTGAGACCCAAAAAAAGTATGCCATTTATATTTTGTATGTTCAGTACTTTTAGACAATTTAAAGACTTTTAGAAAGTCAGGCTTCAGAGCTAGATGTGATCTACTCAGTCAATTTCATATCAGTTAAAAAACACAGAGGATTTGTGCCATATACTTGTGTTTCATAGTTTCTTTGTAATTAAAAGAATTACCCCACAAATTGTATAGCCATAGTGTATGGAAACAGCTACAAAAAATCACTGCTCATGAACTGGTTTTTCCTCATGCCTCTAAAGCCAGACAGTAATGTATTACCTGTAGATTTTTATTGCCCATGTAATCTATCGCTTTCTGTATTCAAACTGGTTACACAGTAACTTACAGTGCACACCTGTCTCATGGCCAGTCATGCTGTGATACTTTTACTGCACAGTTTAATTTATAAAAAAAAATCTCCTAAAAGCAGTTATCAGCTATCTCTGCTGCTCACCCACGTTCAGCTGACTTCATATTAATGAAATCACTTAAAGCACTTTGAGATCAAGTTTTACAAATATTATATAATCCTCACACAGTCCTATGAGAACGGTGCCCCCTTTTTGGAAATAGGGATAATAGAAATTAGGGAACTGCTCTGTTTTGTGCCTTGCGCTTTACAATTTAAGGTCAAAAAATCCAGCTTCAGCAAGAATCAAATTTAACATCAGATCCCTTGTTGGAATCTAGAGTTCTGTGCTGTCTTTAATTGCTGACTAGTAAGAAAATGGGAACATGAAAAATAAAATTTATTCGTGTGAATTACAGAAATGAGCTGCAGGGGCAATCTGTGGGATTGCACAGTTTTTGCTGGAGTACTTAAGTTAGTCAGGCAGTCAGAGCCTGGCTGCAGGTGCTCTCCTGTTTGGGCAGGACAAATGTCTGCCTCTGCTGGTGAGGGAGGAAAACAAAGACTTTGCAGTGTCAGAGGGGATGCCAGAAAACTATAAATACACTGTGGCATGCATTTAGTTGTAATCTCCTCATTCAAATCTTTCATTAGAAGGAGGTGATTTTGAGCTGCCCTAATGTGACACGGTGATGGCTCACTGACTATTGGTTACTTTTCTTCCTCTCTCAGGCTTAGTACCATTAAGAGATGCTTCAGTTGCAGAATCAGCTAATGAACTGCACAGCAGCTCTTGCTAGTGCTGATCCTGCCAATAACTTGTTTTGCTGCTTGATGTCAGACCAGAAGTGATTCTTTATCAGTTATGTTGGTAGCTGTTGTCTTAGCCTTTTTCATTGTAGTCCAAGCTTCACAGGACATTTATGCTGTATTTCATTAAATCTGTATCAGTGCAGTACGTTTCTAGATTAACTTTTTTATTGCCATGCATCCATGAAATAGAAATGAACCAGTGTAAGAGATTAAAATTAACTGATGCATCCGAGTGTTTTTCTTGCAACAAAATTGCTGCAGGCAGTCCTGTACTAGGGTGGCCTCTCCCTGCCTTTTGTGAAAGGCTGGCAGATGGCACACTGTTCGAGACTGATCTCAAAAACTGGAGGGGGAGTGAGCTTGTGCTCCAGTGTGTCAGGGTGGATTTTTATACTCATATTTAGGCTAGGATACCCTGAAAGAAGCATATGAGAACTTAACTCACAGGTAGAGGCTGGTTGCCTGGGTGGTTTGAATTGTTAGTACTGTCAGTAGAGAGAACCACAAACTACTCTGATTTTGTTCCATTACTTCTGTTCATGATAGACAATGGCTGACAGTAGTGTGAGGCTGTTTACTTCACCATGAAGTACAAAGGAATATTGTGCATGGCAGATTGTATGCAAAATCTGCATGTCCTGAAGCCTGTCTTGTCTTGCATAATAAAGGGCTACCAGACAATTGTATTGTCCCTGTTTGGGATTGAACTTATTTTTATCTATCAGTCTCTTTCTTCACTGTCATGGCTAAATTTGGAAGTGTCATTGGAAGCTGCAGCTAAGCTTTTGAGGGCAGAATATGGAGATATGTATAGACAGACATTTCTTTTTCATTTTGATACACGAACAAGAGAATGAAAAGGAGATAACACTCCAGAAATTTCTGTCAGTTTACTGTCTTTGTGGCTTTCAGCCAAGTTTGAGCAGTGTTAAGTCTTAAACTCAACTTGGTACTTTGGCTGTATATATCCTCAAACACTTTAATTTTGTTACTTTTTTAAAGCACCACAACCAAGAAGTGAAATTCTTTTTACTTCCTAAACAGGAATACAGAAGCGTAGCAAACATTTTTTCCCTAGCAAAAAAAAGTAGGCTGTAAAGAAGCCAGAAGGGGAATTTGCTTCTGTACGTCATGGTGAGACTCAAGCTGAAAGTTGTGTCAGGCCTGGATCAAGAATGAGTGCAGTGAACAGGGGCTGTGGTGCACAAGGAATCTAGGACAGTGCCTGTTTTCTCTGCTGTTGCCAGCCCACTCCTGTCAGCAGAACAGAACTTGTGCCTGAACAAATGTGGTTCATCTGCTACAGGTGGCTGATGTTACTCAGTTTCTCAGTCTCTCCAGCACTGATTGCTTGATTTTTGACGTGTAGTGATTAAGCAAGACCTTCATTAAAACCAGCACAACATGAAAACTACAGAAAGAATCCCATTGACTCTCAGGTTACTGCTGTATTTGTTGTATCTTCTTTTCCCAATGTATAAACATTGGTGTTCTATGTACACATTTCATGGATTACATATGACTTTGTATAGTATCTGGCACTTCTCTTTTTTGAGATGGATGCCCAAATTCTACGCCAAAGGGGCTTGAAAGTTGGAATGTGTTAAGTGATGCTTCTCGCATTCTTATAATACTATTTTTATATATAACATCCCTAAATGTAACATGATTTTCATGGGCTGTGGAGAAATATGAAAAGAGGTAAAACCAGAGATACCTTTTGTTAGAGCCCAGTAACTTTTCTTGATGAGCTCAATGTTTTAAGTGTGTCATTTTACTGAACAGAAAATCTGTAACCTAAGTAACAGTGTGCATATTCTTGTTCCTTGTGTAGCTAGTGAACAGGTAAAAGATAACTGGATATTTTAGAAATGTCTGGAATGTGGCTGTTAAGGGAAAGATAAAGCCTCACTTAACTGATACAGTTCTTGTTAAAAGTTTTTAAATGGTGTAGGTAAACAGGCAGTCATGATTCAGGAAAATGTTAAGGTTGTAGGAGTACTAAACACAGAACTGTGTTAAGCATTATATTAGATGTCCTTTTTCCTCAAAAAATGATATGTCTTCTGTGCTTCTGCTTTCGATTTTGGGGCAGGGAGAAGTATACAGTATTAAGCTATCTGACTTTCATTTAAAAAACTGATGAACGTAGGTTAGGAAGCGAATCATCCCTCAGTGTTATTTACACAATGCCAATAAAACCATGGGCCATAGAAAAGGCAGCTAACAACTTATATAGAGGGTTTGCTTTTATAATGCCTTTGCTTCACCTGTTTCATGCTACTTGTGCTGCCTCCTTGGACAGAGACATAAACAGGATGCATGGTAATTATCAAGCCTTTTGCAATGTTGGGGTGTAGGCTTCTGTTTTGAATATTTATTAGTTAAGTAAACACAGTCTGTGTTTCTTGGGTACATTCTGTGTGATCACACCAGTGCAATGTATCTGTTGCTGCAACACAGACAAAGCATGTTCCTGGAAGCTGACACAGGATGCATCCACATGATGTGTTCTTGCTGTCACCTTGGACTGTCATAGAACTGACTATAGGTACAAAGAAATATTCACAAGTTGCTTAAGCCAACTTTGCTTTTTCACATCAGCAGCTCCCATTAGAAGGGATTTGACTGATATTTTGACCTTAAACAGTAATGGTTGACTAAAGTAATGAACCCTTCCATCTTAAAACACTTTCCTGGTTAGCTTTACAGTATTCACTTGCTCCTAAATACTTGCATGTGTTTACTTATGCTGTTATCTTCACTGAGATGTCTCACTGCAGGGAAGAGTGGAGACCATTGAGGACCTGCTTGGAAAAATATCTGAGTTCTGAGAGTGGGCATGTATAGGACATAGAGGAAAACAATGAAAAGTATTTCACTTTAAAAATTATTCTGTAGTCCTTGGGGATGTGGAAAATCCAGGATTTGTGAAAGAGGAAACAGGGAGGATGTGATAGAGGAAGAACAGAATATAAGGCAGAAGAGGAAAAAACAGGGAGGGGAGAAAAACAGACAAAGGTGGGTGCAAGTAGCTTAAGAGAGGAGGGAAAGTGTCAGAAAGTGTACTCACTTAGTGATGCAGTTCTGTGGAGAAATTTGAGAACTGCGCTATTCTGCAAGGCCTCTTTTAGATGCAAAGGTGTAATAAAAAATTAGTCAACAAACAAAGCAACCCATCCACCTCTCATCCCTGTATTCAGTGGAGTTTTCTGATTGTAACCCTTCCTCTAAGAGGAGACTGCATCAGGTGAGCCCTTTTTTGGTTATTTATACAGAACCATGAAACAAGTAGTCACTGAGTAGAAATTAAGAGTTACTAAATAGAAAAGGGCAAGTGAAGATAAGCAAAGCTGGAATAGAACAGCAATGAAAAAGATTAAAGAAATATGAGAGCAGATATTTGTGTAGTTGTTGGCTCACACATCTTTAAATCACGCAAGAACTGTACCAAAATTCCCAGGCGCTTGTCTGGAGATTGTGATATGAAGGAGGAATAAGGAGAGGGTAAAAACAATATCCTGTATTTTAAGTAGCACAAAGTAGAACTGGAACAGTCTACAGATGATGGAGATTCTTTTAATCTTCTCAAAGAGAAGTAACAAAAGCATCTTAGGAGGCTTGTGCAAATACACATAACAGGCAAGTTTAGCCTTGTTGCAAGAGACGTGTAACCAGTCTGCCTTTGTGCATACTTAATCCTGCATGTACTGTCCATTATGATGTAAATTGAAGTCTCTTCATCTGTGAAATACATATGTAAGTGCCATGGGTGATTCTCCAGCTGCCAACCCATTGGTCTGAGTTTGTAGGTCTTTCTTAGAGGGGGGAAGAATGCTTCAAAGCATTTCTTAGGAATGTGTTCATAATATTCTAAAAATAAGGAACTTGGTCATAATTTTTATTCCAGAACTCTGCAAACAGCACTTCAGACAATTCTGCTAATGTTTCAGAGGCACAAAGGTCCTTGGTATTGCTGGTGAATGAATGTTCATGGGCAAAGGGTATGGATTTATGAATTCAGTGTCTGGTGCCTTGGTAACCTCTAAACAATCAAAGTGATTATTCATTCTGTTATCAGGAAGATGGGAACTTTCGTGTAATCCCAGGGGAGGAGCTGCAATGAACTATGAAAGAAACTGTACAACCCTGGAAGCAAACAAACAAAAAGTTTTGAGTCATGTTCCCATCCAGTTTCTCTTTTTCTCTATTTCAGAATACCAGGTGTGGAGTTTTTGTTTGTGCACATCCAAACAGCAAAGCAAAACCCCCAATAATACATAATTATGAAATGTCTCATTATGAGAATATGAAGTTTTGCATATAATGTTTTCAAAATTATATCATGTATAGGTAGGGCTGGTTGCCCAATGTTTTTTTCATAAAGTGGTTTTAAGGCTTTCTTTTTAAATGGTGGCTTACAGCTTTGTTGCTCTTTGCCTGAAATGTTCTTTATCAGGTGTCTGCTCTGCGATTGTTCCTCTCCCAGCCCTGCACACACACACACACCCCCAGAGTTTCAGCAACATGGCTACGTTATTAATGATGTGTTATAGGAGAGTGTGTAGGATTTACAGTGTTGAAGCAAATCTGTCAGTGCGATGTGGGAGGGACACAATATAAAACAAATGTCTGTCTTTACTCATTTTTCTTAGTACAAGTAAATTTTCCTGTTCATTTTCCCCTTATCCGAAGAAGTATTTATTCTTATATTGCCACTACAGTTGTGTTGGCTTGGCTGCTAAAAATTGAAAGTGCTGCTGCTTGAGACTGCAGGTGGTGTCCCTGTCATGGTAAGGACTGGACATCTCTAGGATGTAGTTGCAGATGGATGTAAGATAAGCTTTGAGCTTTGTCTCTTTCAGCCTGTGTTTGGTGTCAGAGAGTTTTTAAACACTGCTTATACACTTAATTTACTAAAGATTGTCAGTTTTCTTACAGTGTCTTTACTGATCAAAAAAACCAAAGCCAAACATATTCTAAAGTCAATGTAGTAAACGTTCTCAAATTTACCTCTATCCTGGTATATCCAGCATAAGAAAAAACATTCAGTAAAATTACCTATCACTGATTCTTCCCCAGAACTGGCTTTTCAAAAACAGGATGCAAAACATCAGTAACAGCTGTGTTTCCAAACTTGCTTTCTAACTTTCTATTCAGAAATAATCACTGATTCTTTTTAGGTTCCTAGTTTGCAAATATTCCAAGTTAGGTAAGAATATTTTTCCTTTTAAAAAAAGTCACAACGTGGCTGTCTTCATCTAAGCTAGTTGTTTAAATTCCTTGTACTCAAGAAGAGAAGTGAGTTCTGGAGACTGACTTAGTTCAGATGCTTGCTACAGAATGATGTTTCCCTGGGTCGATTAGAAGGGAGGAGAGGGGAGTAGTCAGGTCAGGTGGTTGATCTGACCGTGCAGATACTTATTTACGTGCTGAGGGAAATGATTCCTGCTGTTTGCATGAGTATTTTTCTTAGTAAGTATATTGATGAGATGAATAAGAGGAGTCTGTTGTGAAGAGTGCCTTGAAGCAAGACATACAATTATCACAAGTATGTCTTACAAATTTCTCCAGATCATTAAAATAAAAAAATGTTGGCTCTTTAAAAGAGCAAGACCTGATTTAGAAGATTTATGCTTCTACAATAGTGGGAACACCCACACGAATGCTGTTTCATAGCTTTGCTTTAGCTCTTAAAATGTCAGTTCTGCAACATCTGTAAAAGCAATGGAGACATGAAATGAGTTTGATTGCTTTGGAGGTCCTTACTTAGCTTTAAATGCAAACTGAAATTCTACTTTATTTATCTTCAAGAGAAACAGGTATTTTCTGAGCTCTCTTTTAAGGAACCTTGCCTAAAATGTTTTAGTTTCAGTTTCTTAGAACTTTCTATATTTTTGAGTAAACTAGTGAATTTTTGTTTCCTGCAGCAGGGAGTTTGGAAAGTGAGACATAATTCTGTGGTTGCAAGAGTTCAGAGGGAACTAGAGACCTGACAGTGCTCTGCAAGAATGCAGAAAAGTAGCATATGTTGGTGAATGAAAATAAGCCAGGATAACTTTTTCTTACGTGACTCTACCTCTCCTTGCACAAATCCAACCTGTTGTCTCTAGCTGTGCCTACATCATTTCCATTAAAGGCAGTGGAAATTAGACATCTCTATATTCTTTATCAATTATAAATTGGTCATTGTTCTTTTCAAAACCATGAAAGTTGACAGTTTGGCTCCAAAACATTTGGGAGTTAATGTTTATATGTACTGTTGTGCTTTCACCATACTTCTTGTCTCTCCTGACCCTAAGTTACTGTGTCTTTATTTGTTATTTTTTATTCTAGTAGTGATTTTAAAATAACTTTTTGTTTGTTTGTTTACTTTTAAGGAGCTCTACCATGTACCAAATGGGATGTCTCCAGGGAAGCTCTCGCATGGGATGGTGTATGGTGTTGTGCACAGAACTGACAACAACCATAAGAGAGAAATGGTGGTTTATGGCTGGTCAGCTGATCAGTTGAAAGAGGAGATGAATTACATTAAAGAAGTGAGTTACACTTTCACCTTCAAAATTTGTCAAGTACCTTTTCCATATATCCATGTAGAGCAGTGAGTGTATAATGGGATGACTGATGTTTAGCTCAGCACCTAAATTTGAATTGGGAACCTACTCTGAAGCTAAAGGCTCGCCTTGTTAGTATTTGAGTTGGGAAAAAAGTGTTCTATACGCCTGGGAACTGTGCTTGCTGACAGAAGGAACTATGTAAGCAGACACCTGAAAGAAAAAACTCTCTCCTCTTTCCTCTGCTTATCCCGTCCCCAAACCCCCCAGCTTTGAAAAGGCTTCTAAATTAGGTGACACAGTAAAATCACTAGGGTATATTTTGGGGCAGCCTTAAAATAGTCAGCCTAATAAGGATGTCTTTGTACTACTTTCTCTGTGCCTGCTCATTTATCATAATTGGCAGAAGATCTCCTGAAAAACAAAAAAATGCGTTTCTGGTCCTGCTTGAATTTTTTCTGCGCTTGAAACTCAGCATCTCGTTGCCTATCAGCCTTTGGCTCTCAGGCTGTGGCAGTAACACCCTAATTATCTCAGGGCAAATAATTTGACCTTCTCTTTCCATCCACCCTCTCCACCCATGAGGCTGTTGGTCAGTGGTTATTGTGTTACACTCATTCAAGTGCAAACTGAGTTGATAGAAAAGGGAGGAACACTGAGTCAAGTCAGCAGTGTAAGGCACTGTAATTTTGTGTACTCCTGACATCTGCCTGGTGCCTGGCTATCAGCACTTGCTTCTTTCTCTGATTACTCCCAGTTTGTTAGCTCCCAGCGTTCACCACTCCCAAGCTGCTGCGCTTAGGGAATAGCAGGATATGTCACTACTGCAGTGTTGGCGAGGCACACAAGCTGCCTTGGGTGCTGTTTTTCTGCCTGGGTAGTTTCTCTGCCCCACTGGGGTGGTGTCAAGGGACAGGTGAATTGGCACACAGCAGGGCCAGCTCCCCAAACTGCACTGGCTCTGGTACCTGGTGCAGATTGCTTGGGCTGGGACCATCTCCCTGCCCCTTTCTGTCCCTCGCGGAGGGACACGTCAGACCGGGTGAACTGCATGTCTCGTGGGTGTGTTCAGGGTACTGATCCTTTCAGGAAAAAGTGGGAAAGGCATGGTAAGAGACATGCTGGCTTTTGCTCTCCTGTCTTCTGGAAGCTGTGTTTAGCTCTGCTAAGTTGTGAACTTTGGTCTGCCAGATTAAGTGCTGTCTTTAAAAGCAGAGTCTTAAACAAGAGTCCTCAGCTTGTGCCATGTATGTGCTGACTTAAATAGACCCAAAATGATGGACCATGTCAGAGCTGCTGACAGTTTCCTCTGTGCCTGAGTCAAATTTGCATCTAGCACGACGGAGTGTGTGTGTGTGTGTGCCTGTATGTGGGTAGGCACAGGGCGAGCGGGTGTTTTCCTGAGGTGATTGGGCAGGACTCAGCTTCCTCCTCTGTTCCTCATCCTAAAGGGAGCACGTGGTTAGGGAGCACTCCTTGCACAGGTTTGGTGGCCAGTGCCCCTCTTTCTGGGAAGGCAGTGGGTGTATTCTATGCAGAGTTGCTGAAAACATCCACTCTTGTGTAAGGCCCTGCTGAAGTTTTCCCCTCACCCCACTGTGCAGAGACACAGCAAACTCACTGCCCTCCATCATCTGCAATCAGCCTGTGTTTAGTAGAGGTGAGAGGGAAAAAAAGACCTTGAATTACGTAGGCTGTAGGCAAACGTGATTGCAATATCATGTAAAGCCAAGCTGGAAGCCAGCTTGGGGGTGTTTTTGAGTTTTCTTTTTTCTAGAAAGGAATAATTTGCATCCATAGTTCTTGAAATCAAATTGAGTTCTCCATTCTTCAGATTTGAAACTGCATTGGTAAATTTATCCTAGTTTGTTGTTTAGCTAGATACAAGTCTAAAAGTCTGAAATTAAAAGTGTTTATCTTCAAAAGATACTCAGGGGAAACTAACCACTTTTAAAAGTATGAAGGTGTATTAAATCCATGTATTGATGCCTTTTTTCAGAAATAAAACAATATATGCTTGAATTAATTTTAATATATTTAGTAATCAGGTTAGACTCACTTATGGATAATTTAATTGAAATTAATTTATTTAAATTATTAATTTACAAGAGTTTAAGTGTGTACAGAGCAGTTTAGAATTACTATATTTGTATTATCCCTATGTAGACAAGTCTAGAGACTTACGTTTTTGCATTTTTCTTAAATTGATGTTGTGCAGAGTAGATTAAAAATGGAAATTATGGAAAGTAACAATGAAGAACCTAGAAAAAAAATCATGTCCTAGTATAAACAGTATAATCCAAAAGTTTGATAAAGGCATTTGATTTTTCTGACACCAGGTGAGAGCAACTCTGGAAAAAGTAAGAAAGAAAATGTATGGTGAATATGATGAAATGAAACGAAAAATACAGCAGCTTACAAATGAACTGAAAGTAAGTATCCATTCATCTGTAGGGAAAACACATGAGAATAACAGTCCCAGTGTTATCTGGAAACTTTTCTTTGGCTGTAGCAGGACAGAACTAATCTCCCAAATCACTCCATTTCATTGTTTTATATGACATCTGTAGTTTCCCTACTTTATTTATTTTTCCATCCAGGAAGGTAAAGCAGGACAGGGATGCTTTTGCATATGAGATTACTAATTGGCTGGAAATTCTTGGAAATAAAAGAATGATCTTGATACCATTGTCTGTGTGTATTGGTAATTAGTGGACCAGTAAGCTGCCAGGTGAATTGAATAAATAACTTAATTAGAAGGAACAGATAACTTGGTGTCATTTTAACACTTTGTTCTGTTTTACTGACTCTATTGTTTAAACACTATAGTAAAAGAAGTGCAAATATTCTTTAGTATTAAAGTGCTTGACAGTTCTAAGAAATTACTTACCTTTTGATTCTTAATTGAACATTTCAATGGTTACTCAAAGACTTCTCTTTCTTCTGACATGCTGCTTTAGCAGTTGCAGTCTGTAGAAATAGCCTTCATATTAAACTGCTGAGTTCGTTGATTAAAAAAATCTACCTGAAAACTTGCTTTGGATTTATGTTCAATGTAGATTTTCACAGCCCTGGTTCAGATGAAGCTTTGGCAGTTAAAGGTATTCTGACTTAGGGGACTGGGACCCTGACTTGTGCCTTCTGCCATCCTCGTTTGGGGGCTGTCAGTTCCCTGCATGCTCTATTAGGTACAAAAGTCAGCCTTGCTCTAAACTGTACTTTTAATCTGTGCAACTTGCCTGAAAAAAAGAGAAAAAAAAATCACCCTGACTTGAAAGGAAGAGAGGGAGAAAACTCAATTTCTGCAAACTGTGTTAAAGAGTCGTAATGCTGCCAGCAAGACTCACTCTCCCCCGCAGTGTGCACAGAGGTAAACGCTGATGCAAGTGCAGTTTTGTTCTCTTTCCTGCTGATCTTTACTGAATAGCAGTGATCCTGCACTTCCAGATCTTCTGTCAGACCAGTAGAAATCCTGCATGAGTCAGAAATTCTTTCTTAATTAAAGGTTTCTGACCAGCTCTGACAGAATATCTAGTTCTGCAGCAAATTAGCAGTTTATGAAACTTCCTTCTGACATAAATAGCACATAATGAGACATCCTTCCCCTTTTTTCATACTCCAGACTGCCTGAAAGGAAGCACAAGTGTTGTTCTACCTAATAACACAGAGTTATTGTTTGATTGGTTATTTGGGGGTTGATTTTTGTTTTACATGACTGTCGTCTTTCACGCTATTTGGGGATCCTGCTTAAAATCCTTTCTGTAGTCTTTGCTTCAGCTTTCAATCACTGTGCTTTTTTCCTGTCCATTTCCAGGACTACTTTTTGTTCATAAAGTTTATTTGAAATTTGTACTTCTAAAGCCCTGCCCTGGGCTTCTGCACACAGGTTCTTATCTTGCAACTTTCTTAATCCATCCAAAGTATTTCTGCTTTTGTTTGTTTTACATGAGCAGGCATTTATATAAGGTTGACAGTAACTACTTGGCTCTGCTCCCTATGCTGACCTTATCTGTGTATGGCTTGGTTACTTCACACTTGTCCTTTGTATCAGTCCACAGTGTTCTTATGTTTTTATCAAGAAACAAATCTGGTCCATCTAAGAATGTGAGTTGGGCTGGCCTCCATTAATAACACTCTTTTCCTCTTTATTATTGGATCATTCGTAATTATAGACACTGTTTGGGCTCTGGTCTCTTCTTGAATGATGTCATTTTGTGCCTTTTTCCCCCCTGCAGTTTTTAAGCATGTATGTGTGCACCTAACAGAAAGTTACTAATTTTCACACAACAAACCTCTCTGGCTTCTCCTCCCTGCTTCGTACTGTTTCATCCTTAAGTCTTCTTGATGTTGCTTCTTTATGTACCTGATTAGTCAGTTCCTTCTTAATTAAGGCTTTTCTATAATTCACAATTCTAGATTTCCTTATTTCTTGCATTCTTCTGCTTTTCACTCTGAATTTTTACAGTCTGCCTATTCTATGTATATAATCTTTCTGAATAGACAGCTGCCAATTTTCCTCTTGTCCTTTCAAAAAGGAGAGTTTATATAGTGATTGCAGACCAGCAACAAATATAGATACTTGTGCCTTATTTCTGTTAGCTTATTTGGCTTTGTTTGTTTGTTCGTGAGGTGCAAAAATATGCTTTGAGGCCTGTGTATTTTAAGCATCCTACTACTGTAAAAATGACCTTGGGATCTTTCTCTTCTGTAGCTCCCTTGAAAAGAATAGGTAAACTTGATCATTATTCTATATAAAACCTTTTCTTTTTTTTTCCTGCTCAGGTGGCAAATGCTCATCAGGAATCCTTAGAGAATCATGTGCGAGTGCAGGCTGCAGCCTTAGATAGCTTTAGCGAAATGAACAGCTCCTTGACATCAGCATCAATAGACTTGCAGGTACATCTTCATAGCTGCTTCACAGCTGACAGCTGCCTTTTCTAACATGGATTTAAAAGCATACATAAAACATGGATGACAAATTCAGATTCTAGCACTAAGCAAGACCAGAAATTACTGTCTTTGATATCTAAAACACCTACTCTAGGAAATAAAGAAAAAAGTTCCAGTGCCTGTGTTTAAAAAAAACATTACAAAACAGTGTACAATAAAGAGCTACTGATATGTAGCAGACTAATGCCACTGGCTATGTTTCTATGAATTATCTGAGGTGAAAATGTGATTTTTTTTCTGTGTAGTGCAAAATGATACATCTCCTGACTTAGTGCTCCCTTCAGTTGTTAACAGAAATGGAAGTGGCAAGTTTGGAGGCCAAACACTTGTAAGACTTTCCATATCTGCAAAGTGTAGGGGGAGGGAGAAGGTGGGAATCAATTTTCTTTTTCAAAGATTTCCAAATTCCCATGTAACTGAGCTGAACAACTTTAATGTTCCTAATTTCTTGTATGTCAGAGTTCTTTTCAGTCTAGTGCATTTTATATGTATGGCATGGCCCTCGGAGAGAAGGGAAGATTATTCATATTGAAATGTATCCACATTCCTTTTTTTTATTTAATAGTGTTCCAGTACTTGATTTCACTGAGCACGTTCCTCATGGAAATACATTCTAGCATCAACAAAAGCCATAATTTTGAATGTTAAAACTTGCAAAACTGTTCACACTGCATTAATACATCAGGAAACTCTTCATATGTGCTGTCTGTTTCGTAATCTCTTGACTATATTAGTTCATCAAATTATTTCTGATGTTTAATATGTGGTTTGCCTCTTTCTTCTAGAAAACTCTAGTGGATGTGACATTGGAGAACACTGATATAAGGGAACAAATAAGGAATTTAAAACATACACACGAGCAATCTATGGAAAAGCTGAGAGAGAAACAAAAGCAACTGGAATCAGCACAAATTGAAAATCAGTTACTGAAATTAAAGGTGTGGTATATAAACTCCCCTAATATACTGCACAGTGAGGGCATTAGGCGTATGTTAAATTAATTCCTTGGCCTTATTTGTAAAGGGTTCTTCATTGTTCATGCCCTCGTCATGCCCTAGAGTGCACGTATTCCTGTGAATCAATCCTGGTGTAACAGCAAAGAATCTCAGCTGGCGACAGGCAGTCTTTCCATGACATGGGACGTAACGTAAGAGTCAGGGATGTTGGTAGGTGAACATTCAAACCATTAAGCAGTTAATAGTGCCCATTTCTATTAAGTGAAAGAATATTACAACTCTAGACACTGCTACATGAATTTCTTGGTGTTGAGTTTCTTTGGTATTGCACCATTTTTAATGGGTAATCTGTTCTGTCTTAGGAGCATAGGGTCAACAGGTAAGTGCTGTAACAGCAAGCATCTTCAAAAGAGAATCAAGCTATTCCTTTCAGGGAAATGCAAGGGAATAAAGCACAAACTGCAATGTTTTATATGACAGAAAGCTTGACCATGTTTTTCCCTCATCTGCCAAATGTATCCTCTTAATCTCAAAAAAACCCAACCCTTCAAAAAAACCCAACCCCTCCTCTCTTCTGGAAACCTTTGTCTCTTTCAAAATCGCTCAAAGTAGACTGATTTGTATATAGTACTATATCAGAATTTGTCAAATTTTGAAAAATGTGTGAATTTTTGGGGTCAAATTTGTGAAATTAAGGTGACTGCTGCCTTATTCATGTTTAATTTTGTCAGAGAAGATGTTTCTTTTTGGCTGTCTAGTGACTAGCACTCATGCTTAATGAGGAATGGTTAAACAAGAAAACATTAACATAAGTGCATTTCAACTTACAACTCATGTTCTACTTTCCTCTCATAGTGAAGCTTTACAGGCTATAAAAGTAGCTGTATTTTGTACCTGCTGTTGTAAGCAGGAAATAATAACGGGGAAAACCAAATAAAAGAAGAAAAGATGATGCAATTAAGATTTTAAAACAGAAATTTGGGCTTCACTATAATCTTAAGGACAAGCCCTGACAAGGGAAAGGTATGTCTGCTTCTAAGGGCAGAGAACCACAGCTTAGGTCTCAGTTCAACTGAATGCATAAGGATTTGTTTATCTTCAAGCATATTAAGGTTTGCAGAATACAAGGTCTGCCTTTATGTGGAGAAAGTGTAAATTTTGCCCTCAAACCTGCAGTTTTAGTACCAAGTTAGTAAATAAAATACCCCCTTACTGTCTTTGACAGTTAAATATAAAATCGTGTCTCAAAGGTGCCAAGACATGTGGGATCTCCTTCTAGGGGTGATTGTAAGAGGATGGTGTGGAATCTGAGAGGTTAGTGTTGAAAAGCAGTGACTGCTGTGTACCATGATTACACTCAGGGTGGAGAACACACCATGTGGTTTATGAAGAAGGTTCAGTTTGTTCACACAACCATAATAACTGAGAGCGGAGATGTTGCTTAAGAGTGTTATAATGATGCCCTGATATATCTACCTTTTTATGCTTGTTTTTACTCTCCTCATTGCTCAAGCTATAAGCAAAGGAATGATGGAGATACAGGGCCAGAGTTCCTATTCTGGTTCACTGTATCTTAAGGACTCTGGGGTTTCATTACTGGCTTTCTCTAAATGATACAATTCTTTCAGGCTCCCTGAAATGTGGAAGGTTAATTTAACTCCACAGGCTCTCATAAAGTGCAGGTCACTACCTGTGCCCCAGGGTTGGCCTAGGTGAGAAGACAAAGGGGATAATTGCAGTACAAGTGCAGTCCTTCAGACCTCAATGCCTTTTCAAAGGATGAAATGCACTGTTGTTTTTCTATAGGATACTAAACAAGCTTGTTTCTGCCATTCAAGATGAACACAAGGGTTTAATAAAACCTTTTGGTCCTTGAAATGGAAAAAAACCTCAACCCAAACCCTTAATCATCAGAACTCTGTATTCTGTAGCTGTGTTAAGTGTAGTGATCAGCAGGTAACACTTTATTCTTCTCTCAGGTGATAGTATATTCCTCCTCTTCCTGTCATTTTTGTAGCACCCACAGCATTTCACTATAATGCTGGCTGATTCACAGCATCTGTAGGAAGAGAACTAAGTCCTGGACTAGCTATTTTACTTCACTTTTATTGTGGTTTACACAGTAGATGGGCTTAAGCTGTGAATACCCTATCTGGTGTTCAGTCACTAAGGGTGTGGTTCAGTCAGTGTTTTCAGCCAACAGAAGGAGGAAATCCTGTCTCTGAATTACCATTCCTGCCCTACTCCCTGTAGTTCTAGTAAAGTTTCTGGTTCTGTTGTTAAAAACCAACCCTTCCACACACCTGAGAACATTAAGTTTGATTGCTTTGCTGCATGATCACCCCAGTTCTTGTGCCTACACAAAGAGCAGAATGTGAAAAACCAAGAGAGAGCGGGGAGGGTACTGCAGTGAAGTAAATATTGAGTGTTCAAGGCCATTTAGAAAAGGAGTTGAGTCTAGTCCATCTCTAATCTATGCTTCTGTAGAATGGGGGAAGACAATATCTTTTCAATGGGGAAACAAACCAAGGCACTTGAAGGCTGTTATGGAAGGGCTCAGTAAAGAGGCATGGCCTGATCTTGGATGAGCAATGACTAAATGAGTTAAATTGAGACCACATGGAACTTGATGGAATGTAGATGTAAGATGTAACTTCTGCAAATACAAATGATGTGAATACTGTCAGAATGCTGTAAATGGTCTCGGTGCAAGTGGAAGTCTGCTTCAGCAATGCCAGGTTTATAACAAGGTGGAGCTGAAGTACAAGCTGTTATTTTCACATCATGTGAACTTCTCTCTCCTGCTGCCAGAAATACTGTACTGACTGATGGGTCAACCTTCCTCCCTCGCAGGTGGAATCATCACAGGAAGCCAATGCTGAAGTCATGAGAGAGATGACAAGAAAGCTGTATAGCCAGTATGAGGAAAAAATGCGAGAAGAGGAACAGAAACATAAAGCTGAGAAAGAAATCCTCCTAGTATGTATAGGCAGTCTGTAAGAGCGGTGCTTAGCTTGGGCATCGTTTCTCAATCACTTCATACTCCAGAGTTGATGCATGTTCATTCACTTCTGTCTCTGTGACTAGTCGTGCCATAGTTACTAAGCCTTCCAAACTTCGGGGGTTGTAGGACTAAGAAAAATATGTGTTCAAACATAGTAATGTCAATGATAATGCAGATGTCAAAATTTGAAGTAGAGTAAGTTGGTTTTTTTAACTTCTGATTCTCTAAAAAAAGGGAAAATATAATGTCCAATTTTAAGTGACAATTTAAGGAGAGGGGGAACAACTTCACTGGATGCTACTAGAGCAAGGACTCTTCCTGTCCCCGGTCTCCCTTCATGCCCAAGTTAAACTTTTCTATGAGCAGTCAGTTACTGCATTTTTTTAAATTACAGAGACAGATAATGATGGAGATTGAAGATAAATGCCCCAGTCTCTTTCTATTCATATTGCTTTACATGTAAGGAAAGTACGAAGCTGAATGTGGCAAACTTTGGTGTTTGAAAAGCTGTTTTTTGCAATAGCATATTTTTCTTATGCTGTTACTTCACAGCATCCTCAGAAGAGGAATGAACTAAGAAATGGGTAAAAGTTTTTCTAGGATTGTCATAATGATGCTTTACTAATACCTGTGTACTTCAAAGTACCCCAAATCTTTTGTTCTATTTAACTCACATTTAGGACCACAACTCTTCCAGATTTCTGGGTGGGTGTAATGATCTTTTTAAAAGCTATTAGCCTGGCTTTATAGCCTAAAAGAAAAGAAAAATAAATATTCCTCATTCATACATTAGATGCTAATGTGAGTGTAAATGTTCTTATTTGTAGGAGGAGACAAATCGGCTTCTGAAGGCTATTGAGGAGGCAAATAAGAAGATGCAGGTTACAGAAACGAGCATACAGGAGAAAGACCAGAGAATTGGTGAGCTGGACAGGCTGATTGAACGCATGGAAGAGGTATGGGAGCTGATTGCTGCCTGGAGGTGAAATGCACAAGTGCATGGAGAGAATTTAACTTGTTGTTGTTGTTGTGCTGCTCAGTTCCCTGCTCTTTGACATACCATTGCTGTTTGCTTGTTAGCTGTTGTATTCATATCAATAAATGATCCTGGACAGCCATAG
Organism: Atrichornis clamosus; assembly: GCA_013400975.1. Taxonomy (NCBI): domain Eukaryota; kingdom Metazoa; phylum Chordata; class Aves; order Passeriformes; family Menuridae; genus Atrichornis; species Atrichornis clamosus. The sequence goes on from WBMZ01006432.1 coordinate 25,500, forward strand.
AGACACTGTGATTAAGTAAGTGGTGGTTCTATCTTTCTAATGGCCCGTACAGTCAGGGTTAAGGTGTCAACACTTATTTAGAAAATGAACCACTATTTTAAAGAAAGAATTAAAAAACCATTCAGTCTCCCTTCAGTGTGCAAGGTCTCCTAAGCCTAATCAAGTGATAATCATAAACGACCCTAAGTCTCTTACAAATCTTATGGTAGGTCCATGGAGTGCACAGAGCTCCATCTGGGGATGGATGAGAAGCCACAGGAGAGCCTATGGGTCAGGATTAAAGGGAAGGCAGGGACAGGTGACATTAGAGTGGGGAACTGCTATAGGCCACCCAGCCAGGAAGACTGAAAGAATGAGGCCTTTTACAGACAATGAGAGCAGCCCCATGTTCAAAAGCCCTGGTCCTCATGGGGGTCTTCAACTACCCTTGCATCAGTTGGAGGGACAACACAGCAGAGCATAAGCAATCCAGATTCCTGGAATGCTTTGATGATAATTTCCTTCTCCAATTGATAGAGGAGCCAATGAGGAGAAGTACTGTCCTGGACCTTGTTCTCACCAACATGGAGGAGCTGCGGGGGAATATGAAGTTCAAGGGCAGCCTGGGCTGCAGTGACCACGAAATGGTCTTGGATGTACTTTGGCATTTCTCGTCTCATTCAGTAGCAAAATCTCATTATCTTTAAAGATTTGTGCCTTACTATCTAAAATACAGGAGCAGAGATCTTTTTAGTCAGTGGAGGGAATACAATCTTTTGCTCTTACAAATGAAGTGGGTTTTTTCACCAATTTTACTTTAGTGTAGTACATATTTAATATCAGTATCTACTGAGAAATAGGTCAATCTTGTTGGCTTGACTGGTTAGTCTAATGTGCATTGAGCCCCTTTTGTCTAATGCTTGCAAATCTGTTAGTAGAATTAGTGATTACACTGAGAAATCATTCAGCTTAATGTGCCCCTTTAGTGGCTCCATTAACTTCATCTGGGCTTCAGCCTACACCTTTTAAATATTATGCAGTGACTGAAGGATTGCAATATAGTTCATAAGTACAGATGAGTTTCTTCACATTAATTATTTAATTTGCTCTTACCTGGCTGATACTTGCTGAGCAAGACTGAATACCTTTTAAATTCCCCTTAAAGTGGCTAACAGACTGACTTCTCTGTTAGCTTGTTTTGTCTCTGTCCCCAAGTCCTCACAGATCTTCATAAGTACTGTGCTGGGAGGCACGTAAAAATAAACAGAATATTTCGGGGTAAGATAATACAGCAACACATTTTATCTCAGCCTTGGATTGGGAAATCTTCTTGGAGTGATAACATGGACAATTTGACATCTCTACGGTTAAAGATTTTGATGAGTCATCTTTTTATTAAAAAAATTCAGTTTCAAGTACTGCCATACATCTTCAAATAGAAAATTGAAAACTCTGATCTTGTTTCCATGCATAGCTGGGAATTTGATTTTATTATTATGCATTCTGTGCTCCTTGGCTGTAGGAAATGCATGAATTTTGTTTAATCAGTTTCTATTTTAATTTCACAAATGATGTTTTGAATTGCAATGAAGTATGCTTTGTGAAGCCTCTACATTTTGATACATCGAGAACTGAAGGATAACATTTCTTGTTTAGGAACGTCAGCAGCTGCAAAAACAACTTGAATTAAATGAAATACAAATATCTGGAGCAAAATCTGAAAACAGCTCTGACAGTGAAAGGTGAGATATGGCTTTGGAACTTCTAGTACTGTTAAAAAAATTTAGGGGTTTGTTTGTTTTGGAAGACACCTGAATTTTGCCTTTTCTAACTTTAAAACTGCAGTCTGGTAGGGATTGTCCGTCAATGTAGGTTTATTTACATGTAAAATATCAAGACAATTATTTTTTGCAGCAAAGACCACTTTCATGCATCTTTCCTGAAAAGCTGTTTGCAAATATGCGGAGTACATTGTAGATGGAAAAGCTGGGACATATTTGTGGATTGCATTTTTCTTAAATCTGCACTCCCAAATTCAGCAGAGTATGATCCTGACTATGAATTCTTTGTGCTTGAGTGGGTAAAGATAAATCATCACCAGAGACTGAATAATTGTATTTGATTACTACTTACGGTTCTGTGGCACCCAGAAATTCAGTTTTAAGTTTTTGGCATCCTGCTGTTCTTTAGGAAGCATAAACAAAAAAGGAGGTCCCTGCCAAGAGCTTCTCAGTGCCCAGTACTGGTCTGTGACAGCTCCTCTGGTTTCAGGGTAAGAACAGCTTTTCACAGCAGCCTGTTAAAATAATCATTTAAAGTGAGCAGATGTCACATACAACATAGAATATGGAGAGGAAAGATAATTGCTTTCTTCCTTTACCTCAGAATAACATGGACTCCTCTTGCTTCAGTGAATCCTTTCCCGTGTGAAAAGCTACACTGCAGTAAAAAGGGTAAAGGCAACGTTCAGGCAGGAATGTGTGCAATGCACGCAGGCTCACGGTGGCAATCTGTGCTATGCAAGCAATGAACCTGTGTTCAGATGATGCTGGTTTGTTCTTAAGTTCTCTTTACCTCTCTGTACCTTACCAGACACTTGAGCTCCACCTGAGGAAGGATGTCTGCTCCATTTCTCCATTGCTGTCAATGCTTAAGATTCTTAATCTTTCAATGAGGGACCAAATATGTGCTACAATTGCAATCAAATATTGCAGTTTTGTGAGACCTTAATACACACCACTGAAAAACCTGCGCCATGCCTTGAATTTTTTGAGTCCTTGTCAAAGTGCTGCAGTTACATTTCTGTAGAGTACTTCACTGTTAATAGAGACTCTTTTGGGGAGAAACGGCATACAATTCAGTCATTCACTGGAATCATGTCTTACAGTTTGCCATCTGCTGCTTTGTCTTAGAATGGTTGTTCTATTTGCAGCTTCAATAGTTTTTTCTGCTGTGCACAGACCAATATGAAAAAAGCCTTTTTGTTTTTGATTTCCCTCTTCCACTTCTCAAATTCTGTCTAGTCCTGAACCTAGGAGTACAGCAGTTTATTTTGTAAGCAAGAGATTGCTTTCTTTGAAGAATTTCAAGAATTGGATGTTCAGATAAAAATAGAGACTCCTATGGCCAAGGAGACAAAAACTTATGGGAAAGCTTCACTCCTGTTTCTTTGTATTCTAAAACTACTTTTCTGACAAGGAAACAAACCAACTTGTGGCAGGAGTTCTGTGGGTGTTCAATTTCTGTATTAGACAGATTTGAAGAAATGCAGAATCTATCTGAAGAGTCATATGTATAAACTTAAAACATTCACACCAATTCCCGCTGACTGTTGATGAGTTAATACTGCTTGGCAGCTATGCCAAATTCTTGACTTAAGGCTTCCCTGCAGTAACACAGTTTTGAAAGCAGACCTGCTTCCTGGCTTTTATTTAGTATACACTTCCAAAAAATTTGCAGGTGGTAGTAAGTCAGGCTAAATGTGTCTTTCTGATAAAGATCTAGTTGTCTAAAAGCCTTTCACTTAAAGGAAAACACATCTGGAGATGAGTTTTGTCACACTGTTTATTTGTCAGCACTTCAGGCTCTGAATAAGCACATCAGTATGCAAGACAAAGGTGAGCTAACTTGGGTGGAGATGGCCACTTTGACTAAGATTACCATTAAAATGTACTTTGGACAAATTGACATCTGTCAGTGGAACCTGACTTGCCTGTCCTGATTTATGGTGGATTATGGAGGTTGTTCTTGTTTTGCTTATACCGCATAGCTCCTCACTTACAGACTTGACGCTTGCATGTTTTGCCAGGTCGCAGCATTTGGAGGAGGTAGCAGCCAGCCTGAGAGAGCGGATCAAGCATCTGGATGACATGGTCCACTGCCAACAGAAGAAAGTCAAGCATATGGTTGAGGAGGTGAGATGTAGTAAAACAGCTCTGAGTCTTTGGGGAGCACTGATTCGTTTAGTTCGTAATCCAACGAGAACGGTGTTCTTTGTGCAATTTCCTTATGCCACTCTAGTTGCAGTGGAAGACGAGTTAAGCATCTGGAGCCAGTGAAGCAGAAAGAGTAGATGAAAGCAGTCTAATCCAGTGGCTGTGGGTTATATACTGTGATCTTTAGGCTGACACGAATTCCGTAACTCTTCATGGTAGTTCAGGAAATGCACCATATAACTTCCAGCTCAATTTGAACCAGTCAGAGGGTACCTGCTGACACGATGCAGTCTAGTCATTAAGGGTCTCCTTCCTGTACAGAAGTGGAAGGCAAGAACTGACCTTTATTGTTTTGTTCTTTTGGTTTTGGGAGGTTTAGTTTGGGTTTTTCTGTTTGTTTGTTTCATGTGATTCCTCACAGAAAGAGGTGAGCAAGCACAGTTTTTCACTGCTCATCCTTTTTTTTACCCTGGTCTTGGGACATCATCTTAGGTGATATAATTTCCTCTAAAATTTTAAGTGGAATTTTGCTGGACAGCTGCTTTAAGTTACAGGCTATCTATGTGTCAGGAAACTGTTTTGCTGTCAGAAGGCTGTAATTGCAAACATTTCTGTTTCTCCAAGTGGAAAGAATGACATGGGAAATAGGTAAATTAAATTGGACCTTTACAAAGCAGACTGACAGCTCTATTACACAAGGTTCCTATTGCACAGAGGATAGGCATTCATGAAATAACTTTTATTTGCATTTGGATATCACACATTCACCAAATCAAATGTTTAGAAACTATTCAAATCCAAGGCATTCTTTCTGCATTCACAATGTGCTATTACAGGATTTCAGATTAGACAAGGAATTGTTCCATTTTTGTCAAGGTTGTATTCACATATATATATATTTACCTATATCTGCTTTCTTTTATAAGACTCTGAAGTAGTCCTTCTGTATGATCAGATGTGTGTTACTAAGTGTCTTTAGAGAGGGATTAAAGTTCTTCTGCCATATCAGACATATCAAGTCTTGAGGTTTTGGTTCAGTTTGCCATTATCCGTGTTTTCAAGCATCATAGCTGCTCTAAAATTCAACTAGCAGACTTTATACCGTGATATTCTATTAAGGAAAATTTCTCCAGTCTAGTAATCCAATCTGTCTAATTAGTGGATTATGGTAACAAATATTTAATCTGTTTTGTATCTCTGTATGTCAGTCATTTTATTGAGGCTTTTCTATCTGTTCTAAACAAAAGTTCAGAAGGATTTGTGATACATGTGGCAACCCGAATGACTCTAATAACACATGAGGATGATGGCCTAAATTTTGCCCTCTATTACTAAATATATTTTAAACTGCTGGATTAACTTGACCTCTAGTGGGCTGCACTGGAGTAACAAATCCTTCCAGCTTCATGTTTTGTTTTGGAAAAAAAACACACATAAAGCTTGAGCCAATGATTATGATTTCATAAATATTAGGTTTAATGGGTGAGTTTAGCTTGCTGATTCCTTGTAATGTATCTCTGCTGGTGTCTTCATATACACAGAAAGTGCTTCTAGATCATCTGGTTATCCTATTTAACAAGTAGAGTGTTAGGTGACCAAGTCACTGCTTAACTGTCAGATATGTCTACTTCTAACTGATCTCTGAGAGCCTGATTTTCAAATTCAATTAAACCTCTGTATCAGTTCTTGACTGCCACATAACAATAGGAATGTATCTTTGTACTGTCCTTCAGTCCTTGTGTGGTTTAATTTTTCATTTAATTCAGTTTCCTTGAGAATTGCATGAACACCTGTAGCTACATCTGTATTTTCACTAGTGAGCTAGCTAAAGACTCCTGTACCAGTACCTTGATCAGGTCAGGTGGTACCACATACATTAGGCATTTAATGTCTGGGGGTTTTTAAAGTTTTGTGCTGATTGTTGCTTGTGTTTGTACCGTGTTTGAGAAAATATCCACAATATAGTTGGCATGCCCTATTTTAAACTGAACTCTTAATTACAGGCCTAAAAATAGCAGCTTTAATAGTGTAGAGAAGAGTAACTGATCACCGTGGGGCAAGAGAAAAAGCATTGCAGATGTGTATGCCCTCAACCATCCAAGCATGTGGTGGTTTTCACCGTTTTATGCTCTTCTCCATGTAATATTCAATAAGTATTTTTAGGCTCATTTCAAGGAACACGTGCTAACTATGCCACAGAAGCTGAGAAATCGGCAACAAAAATATTGAGAAGAACTGCTATCTGAAGAGTCTGTGCTGAAGTTAAGTTAAAAACTAGTGAGCAGCAGCACTAAAAATATCTGCTAGAGTAAATAGGGAAGATTGCACTACTATTTAAGTCCCGGAAAACATGTTCATCAGGGTGTATTTAAACTCACATCCTCCCTACATTAAATTTAACTGATTGCAGAATGTAATGGTGAGGAATACCAAGAAAAGTGTCATTAACCTGCCGTGTTACTCCTTCCTGCCATACTTCCATGGCTGGTATCCATAAAATAACATGCCATCTTAGGGTGTAGGAGGGCATTATAATGATATCGGTAGCTTGCATTTAAATAATTGAGAAAGAATGATCAAACCAGCCAGAAATCCAGCTTTCTGAAATGCTCAGCTTCTCTGTGGCATGAGAATAGAGTGAGAACAGGCTAACCTGGGAAAATCAGGAGAGAAGTGGAAGGAAAGTAAGTAGTCCAAATTATCAGCAGTGCTTTTGTTAGAAGCTGAAACAGAGCTACTGTGTGAGCTCCTAGGTGAGAAAGTCTATACTTGTTTGCCTACAGGATATTAGTACAGGATACTTTATTTAGTATTAATCTTAGTATATTGGACACAGATCTGAAGTATAAATCAGGGGTTTGTTCTTCCAGTGTAAGTCACAATGAGTTTATGCTATGAAATGAACATCACTTCAAAGGGATGCTGAACAAACGAGATATACTGCTTAAAACTTGTATGGAGAACTGTCAAAATTGGACAAGTATGAGGTTAATCTCCTGGCTGAAAAAATCACAAAATAGATTGTTCTTCAGGCCTTTTTAGGAGAAGATGACAGATCACTTGCAAGTGACTGATGCAGGGCATTCTGTAAAAGAACAGCAGGCAGTCAGGAGGAAGTGAAAGAGAAGCTTTACACGGGAGTTTTGTGATGCAGCAGGCAGATCTAGCACCTTTGGTGCTGTTTTGATGGCATTTAAAAATGTTTTAGGAGGTGATGGACAGTCCTAACTTAGGCATGAAAGGGGATGCTGGCAGAAAAGCACCAAATGGAAAAGGCCATGGAGGGAAAGAGTATGAACACCTTCCTCTTCATAGGTGTCATCTTGTTTTTACTGAATGCAGTGGTTATGTGATCTAAGGAATTGAGCCCAGGCAGAGAAGTCACAATTCAGTGTGCTTATACTCCTTAGCAAAGAAATTATTTGCTTCTAATTTTTTTTCCTCTCAAAATAAATCCTTCCATCTCAGGCATTAATAGAACCTTTGCAACTTGATCTAGTCAAACCAGTTATAAATTAAATAGGAGCACAGAAAATAACTTTCAGAAGAAAAATAAATGGAAGAAATAACATATAAGTTTGCTGGAGTTGGGGACTTTCAGCATCTCTGTGTGTTAGATCCCATGCACACCCATTTTACAGTCTCATAGGAATTCTTTTCTGTGAGAGAAAAGATTGCAGCCCATTAGTGCACCAGCTGAGCAGAAAGTTATCCTGCATAGTCTGAAAGCCTCACGTTCTCAACGAGAGGTTGCAGATGATTTAAGGCTGACAGATTTATTCCTGTGTTGAACTTGTTTATTAAATAAATCTATTTGTTCAGCTTGGTGTAGTACATTTTAAATGAAGTGCTGGCAGTTGAAAGTGCAGGACTTGCATTTGGCAGGTGTTTAGAAACCCGGCTCTTTTCTCATACTATTTGTACATTGCAGGCTTTCAAAAGGAGTGAGAAGAGACAGATGGCCAGAGTGGTCACCCCCAAAGCTCAGGGGGTTTTTAGCCCTTGCCTCTGTAGCTATCTCAAAGTATGGCTGGGCAGAGAGAGATTTGCAAAGACAATCCAGGAAAAAGACAGTTTGAGAGGAAGAATTTGAAGGGAGACTCACAGGTGAAAGGTGGAGGCACACAAACTTCAGGCCCTTCCACTAAGGAGTTTCCACTGCAGGGATGGAACTGGGCAGGCAGATGCAGGCACAGAGGTGCCACAGGAGGGCATGGGAAGCTGCTACCACATTGTTTCCTTCAGGGTTGGAATTGCTCTTGTTCTGTGAGAGGGGTAAAAGCTTGGCTTTTAAGTATCTATTTGTTCTTGTCAACCGGTTCATCCTGTCTGTGCCAGTGTAGGAAATGAGAGTTTTGTGTAAGAGAAATGAAATAGAAAACATTGATTTGAAATCACCAAAATAATTATTTTGTGGCTTGATCTCAATTTCAAACCTGGAGAGATTTAAGAGAGGTTTAATTTTGAGATTTGTGCAATTGACTTTGAAATGGATTGCAATTTCATTGCACATTAAGCTTATTTTATATGTAATGTTGTTTCATTGTTGAGAAGCAGGAGAGGGAAGGAAATAAGCATTTACATTTTTAAGTGACGCAAGTGGGTTGATGCAGATATAGGAAGCTGTTCTGAAGGGGTCTGAAGAGAAAAGGATATTTGATTTCATGCCAAGAAATTATCTACAGAACTCAGATTTGACATGAAATTCCCCTAACTACTGAATTGAACTGTCTCTAGGTCATGGCCCATGAGCTGTTCTCCAGCTTTAGTCTCAGATTCGTTGGATAATAAATGGTGACCAGACACCAGGGAGAAGCTGTCTCCTGTTTTGTTTTGGAAGATGCTTGCATGAAAGGACAAAGTGCTAATGAGCAAATGATATCCCAAATACAGAAGATACTTTGTATTGCACAAATGGGGTATAAAGAAGAAATTTTTCCACAAAAGACTTAACCATCTGAAAACATCCATATCAAGATACTCCAACTCCAGATATATAGCAAAATTTCCCTTCTTTAATATGGAAGAACAATTTCAAGGTTATGTAAAAGAAGCTGCACAGAAGCATAGAGGAGAAGATGGAATTACCAACAGCAGACAGATGCCAAACTTTTATTAACCAAAATCTGCATTGCATAGTACTACCATAAAAACAAAACAACAACAAAAGTGCAGAACAAGAAATGTAGAAAGAGAAACCCACCTTGGGAGCTTGGAGGAAGAAGATAAAGGACAGAACATGAATAACTTGCCACATCCTTCTCCTCCCCCGCCTCCCCAATACAAGTGTTTGGCATTTCTCTGTGGACTTGAGCAAGCTGTACATTGCTTATCTACTGACAGAAGTAGAATCACTGCTGGTGTTTGGTGAGAGTGTTTATACATGCATAACATCAGCACTTTCAGCTGGGAATTGCCTGGCCAAGTCATTAATTAGAAAACTTGCCCATTACTAAGGTAGTGCTTAACGAGGTGGGTTGATGTGCAGACAATGAGCCAATGTCTGTAACTCATTAGGACATCTCAGCCCCTGCTTTAGCAATACATGTACATCAAACACTGGCATAATGTGTTCAAACATTAGTTTAGGAAGGTCTCTAAGTCGTTGCATTATCTTAAATCAGTTTTTACTTTTTCTGTAGATACAATGTGAATTTTAAAATACAAAATGTGTTGATAAGTTGCTCAAGTGATTTAAGGAGGATTAAAAGGCGAAAGTGCTTGTACCTATTTACTGTATTATGCTCCCTGAAAAAATTTCAGCACTCTTTTCTAGCCTCTGATAAATACCAGTTAAGGTCCAGTGAAATACTGGACTGAGGAAAATCCTGTTCTCCTTGTACAGCAATTGCCTCTGCGAGTTCAGGCTGATGTTGCAATGTCTTGTCTGTCTTGTTTTGTGCATGCTGTGTAGCATGTGTTTGTCCTGTGTGTAGTCATATTTATGAGCAGTTTGTTCATGTCTCTGTATCAGCGTTACAGATGCCCAATCCATTGATGGTAGATGAATAAGGAAAATACAGTATATGAATAATATACTTACATATATTAAAACTGTCATGTTCTGATAAATATTTGAAACTAATGGATGATACTATCAAGTGGTAAATGTTGACTGAGTTTACCTAATAGCTGGATTAATACCTGGATCTGTTTCAATCCAGTAGATCATGGTATATTTTAAGCCTCTAGATCTGTGTCTGAGTTACACAGAATAAAATAAAGTTTCCTATTTCAGGCTTTCTTTATAAACGCTCTACATTTAGACACAATTTTAGTTTTCTCTTAAGGTAGTTTTTCCTTCTTCTTTAATAGCTTTGTAATTCTGTTGACTTTTCCTTTTAATTCCACTACTCACCTATCCAGCATTTCTTTAGACTCTTCCTTTCAGGTTTTGCAATTCTCCTCTTGATTGTTCTTCTTAGGTGTTCTGTCCATGAGATCAGTTTAATGCTGTTGACTCTTACATCTTGCTTTCCATCTTAGTGAAGCAAAGTTTAGTTGCTTGGTGGTGCAAAAGAAAGAAGTGCAGATCCTCCTAGGAAGTATTTACACAGCCCATTCAAGTACCGTGACAATGTTTGGTATTTGGAGACTCTGTAGGGTGCAGTATTGAGAAATAGATCTTTGATAGGATGGACAAGAATTGACTTTTGTAGGAGTTGCTGCAAGATAGGTAACAGTCTGAAGATTGAGGAGTTTGAGAAATGACCTCAAGGTTTCAAAAGGAGGCAAAAGCATAGAGGTGACAGCAGCAGGGTGGAAACAAGGACAAGAGAGCTTGAACAGAAGGGCATGACCATGTTAATCCTGAGTCAGTGGATAAATTCAGGATGATTCACATTGCATGTCAGACCTAACGTGCTGATTCAGATCATTAGAAATTGCAGTGGGTATGTGAAATGCAAGCTGCACACCCAGCACCATTTGCAGGGAACTTCATGGATCATGCCAGGATGGGGAGAGATCAGGTGTCCTTTCTGTGCCTGACAGGGAACTGCTAGGGATTGAGGTGGGGTGGCCAAAGGGCTGAGAGCACATAATGCCCCTCAGGTGCTGTCAAACCAGATAAATTACAAAGTGTAGCTTGGGTCTTGTAGCTTTTCTCTTCCCATTTTGGAATAGTCAGATGTCTCCCAACAGGAGAAGAAAAAGCAGAAGCAAGGGATACACTGGGGTGGTGGAGAGAATGAAGTAGTAGGAAGAAGGGTGACTGTGTGGCCCAGGGTTGCTAAAATCACATTATTAGTGTTAGCAGAACTGCTTTGAAAGGAATGACCTTATTAATGTAAATGATATTTTGTTTGACTGTTTAATGTGGATATGAAGGTTATAGAAATACAGGTAGAAATGTGGAGTCTTAATGCAAGTCAGGTCAAGAGTTAAGTGGTAGGGAAAGTCTGTCTGGGCATTTCTAGAGAAGTTTGAAAGAGAGCCTGAATGATATACCTGAATAGTGCTTGTAAAAAATGATGAAGAAATCTGAGAGGATAATTGTGCAAAAGCCAGGTTTGGGAACAAGCTGCTGAGTTCAGCGAGCTGAAATGCTGATGTCTGCAGACACAGCAAGGATGAGGTGGGTTATAGGCCCTGGGTGTTGACCAAAGAAAACATAGGAACATCTTGGTCATAATTTTATCCTGGAGTCAGTCCAGAAATTGCTTGGATACAAGAGTCAGTCCATGGAATTTGAGAGTCTTTGGCTTGCACTGATTCATTTCTGACCATTCTGACCAGACTATTCTGGCCACCACTCAAGCCTGGAGCTCAGTTTTGGTTTGACCCAACTTGCTTCTCCTCTCCTCCTCCTTACCTTGTATTCGAGCCAAAGTCAAAATCTATTGCTCTGTCAACTGCTAGTTGTTCTCTTGCTTTATGCAGCTCCTTGAAACAAAGAAACTCTCAAGACTTGGATTTGTGGGCTTGGGGTTTTTTTTAAATTTAATACAGTAATATATTAATATAATTCCTTAAAGTTATTCCTATTTTTCCTGGTTTCTTGTGACATACTCCGTCAAGGATTAATCAAATCAGATTTGTTAATTCTTGGTGCTAATGGCATAAGATGATGTGTACTCAAGTCCTTATTCAGTAAATAAACTTATTTTTATAGTAAACTACTCTGCTGGGCTGTCTCATCTGTGTTGTGCCACTTGTTTCAACCCTTGGACTGCAGTAGCTGCTGAGGCAACTATTTGGCCATATGTCTGGGGGTGCAGCATTCCTGCTCTACTCTGACCCTGCTTTCCTTCTGCAGTGGCCTCACGGGATGCTCTGCTGCATCTGGGGAGCAGGACTGCAGGACTTTTTTCCTGGTGCTGAAAGAGCCTCTCATTGTAGCCACTGCTTAATTTATTTCTCCTGGAATGTATTTGGTGTGTGTGGCTGGGTCTTTGAGTTCATAATGTTCTAAAGATCCACCAAAAGGTTTTATGTAAGTCACACAATTCACAGCCTGGTCATTCTGTAAGCTGCATGTTCTAACTATGCCATTCTGTTTCACTGCTAGACTGAGACATTGAGCATGTGATTATATAGTACCATATTGTCTGCAGAAAAGAAGGCATATTTTACAAATCTGGTGTAATTCTGGGGCAAGGAGATGGATTTAATGGGTTCTGAGTGGGACTTTGCAAACCTGTTGCAGTGAGGCTGGGAGTACTGCTGTGTATGGTTCAGTCTGCTGGTCCCCAGAGCATTCTCACCAAACTACAAAATGTCTTTTTGAAGTTCAGTTCTGTGTTTTGGAATGAGAGGAAGGTGTTTATCAAGGTCTTCCTCTTTGTATTCTCTGGAAGATTTTAAGGTGCCCACGCCATTTTTGCCTTTAGTCTCTTCTAATTAAAATAATTCAAAAACATGATTAGGGAGTTTGTCTCTCTGTAGCCAATGTGAAGCGTAAATAAAGAGAGGTTCAATTTTAACTTACATGAAATCTATTTGTACATAATACTGGTAAAAGTAATGGTCACTGTCACAGTTTATTTCATGTCTCAGAACCTTTGTATCACAGAGTGAGCATAACTTAATGACTATGAAACATAAGAGTTTGGTCTTGCTTTTGTATGACAGATAACTTGATCATTTATTTGGAAACATATTTTGTGTTTGATGTAAAAATCAGACTAGGCAGCTGATGGAGCTGATTATTTTCAGTAATAAGCAAGAATGGCTGTGTGTCACTGTGATCACTCAGCTGTGCTTGGCTTTGGGCTTCTTTGTGTTGCACTGATTATTGGTGTTAATATAATTTCCTTGTATGCATAGTAGGAGAACAGAATATTAAGAGAGAAGATCCACTTGAAAGTCCTAAAAGAACAGTTTATCTTTTCTGAAGTGGAATTTATTGGTAGGACTGAAGGTATTGATCCAGTGAAGACATAAGTGACTTAATTCAGTCATACTATTAAACAAAGTTGTAATTAAATATGAAGATCAAGATATGTTCAAAGATTTTCTGAAAATGCTACAAGTGTTGTGTTTCTGTGAGTTGAAAACTGAAATGATAATAGGCTTACATGACATGGATAGTTTTTACATGCATTTTAAAAGAGAAAAAAGGAAATACCTGATTTTGAGAAAAATGGATGATGATAACATTCCTGTATTCTGTAATTGTTCAGCTGAAAACACTGCATGCTGTTTACATTTTAGCTTTTCCAAGAAATAACTGATCATTGTGTCAATGAGATGTGGTAACTGAAGGTCATGGAGACTAAATTAAAGTTCAATGGTTATAACTTTTCATTTTTCGATATAATTTATGCATTTGTTTTGCTTCATTTTTTTCATAGTTCTGTATGTTTTTGTTTAAATATTTTATAATTTCTAGCAGTAAGTTTTTGGGAGGATGGTAGTACTGCTGTTGTTTTCATTATTGTGCCTTGAGTATTTTATTTTTCTCTTTTAGCAGGATGGGAATACTTCTATTAATCACTGCTTCCAGATATGCTGAAAAAGTTTTGCACTGGTGGTTTTGAAGGGGATATTAGTGTTTGATCAGAGCACTGATTTTAAGACATAGAGTTGAAAGGTGACTGATGATAGTGCATGGAAAGTTTCACCCAAGTATTTTAAAATGGTCTTTCTTGCAATGACTGCCAGGAAAAATGAATGTATTCTGAGCTTTCCTTGATTTCTGTTTAGCTGTTCTACAGAATGAATTCACTTTAGTAAACATCCACTAAATTTGATAGCTAATCCACAGATCAAAGCAGTTTGTGAATACTTACAGGTATTCAGTTGCTGAACAGTAAGATGAAACATGTTTTCTCCCTGTAGTATCTAGGTCTTCCTTTTCCCATCCCCATCAGTCTCAATGTCTTTGTTTTGTCTTTCTTCATAGATTGAAATGCTAAGGAAGAAAGTAAAAGAAAAGGAATTATTTATAATACAGCTTTTGGAAAAAATCTCTTTCTTAGAATGCGAGGTAAGGCATTATCTTTTAAGTTCATATTAATGTGATTATTTTATGAAACCAAACAAAATTTGAATCAGTGTTATCTGGGTGCATAGTTACTATATGTATTTGCTGTTCTTCAAATGGAAATGAAACTTATGCCACCAGTCATACAGTCAGGAATGTATGTAATAAAGTCTCAATATTCATGCTAAGTTTCTTAACTTAAAATTTTATAATAGTTTTATAATAACTTACACCAGAAGCTTCTGAATAAAGCTGTTGGTTTAATACATATTTTTTCCAGAAAATTAAGGATTCCTTTATTTTCTGAATAAATACCTTTACATTATTTCTTGTGCAGAGAGGGCAATGTGCAATTTTATTTGTTTAATTAATATAATTTTTAAAAAATAAACTTGTGATGAAAATTACTGTTTTCCAGAATAAAGAATTACAAGATAAACTGGACTACTTAATGGAAAACCAGACAAAGACCAACATAGAAACAAGAGATACTGGTGTAGAATGTGATCTTCCATACAGGTATTTACTTTTTCTGCTTGTTTGTAGGAAAATTCCTCATAATGTCCCTTATCGGTGCTGTATTAGTTAACCATTTTGCTAATAAACTGTTAGAGTGGATTGTGGAGTATAAAAGAGCACTTCACCTCTAGGTGTAGTGTACTTCTGTGACTTACAGTTTAGGATTTATTATTCTTATTTTAAAGATGCAAACATACTGCAAACCCTTGGGGAGCAGTTGTTGACAATAATGCGATTTAAGTAGAGAGTAAAGCTGGAAGTCAGAGAGGTGACTGTGAGATATGGCAAGTACTGATGCTGTGTCTGCTGGCAGTGCAGCAGAAGGCACTGGACAGCTCTGCCCGAGGCTTCATGCACACTTTATTTACTCTGTGTGCCCGGAGGTGTGACCAGGACCATTGCAAGGGCAGATAACACCGACAGTGTAGGGCTGCAGCAATTCCTGGAGGTGTCCTACCCACGGCGGAAGATTGCCAGGTAAACAGTGTGGTAGCATCACCACGTCTGCACCAGAACGTCGTTGCTGGTCTGTGGTGGCCAGCGGCTCTGCAGCCTGGCTCTGTCCAGGTGGGTGTTGTGCCAGCGGCTCTGCCGCCTGGCTTTGTTCAGGTGGGTGTTGCGCCAGCGGCTCTGCAGCCTGGCTCTGTCCAGGTGGGTGTTGTGCCAGCGGCTCTGCCGCCTGGCTTTGTTCAGGTGGGTGTTGCGCCAGCGGCTCTGCAGCCTGGCTCTGTCCAGGTGGGTGTTGTGCCAGCGGCTCTGCCGCCTGGCTTTGTTCAGGTGGGTGTTGCGCCAGCGGCTCTGCAGCCTGGCTCTGTTCAGGGGGGTGTTGTGCCAGTGGCTCTGCAGCCTAGCTCTGTTCAGGTGGGTGTTGGGCCAGTGGCTCTGCAGCCTAGCTCTGTTCAGGTGGGTGTGGTGCCAGTGGCTCTGCAGCCTAGCTCTGTTCAGGTGGGTGTGGTGCCAGTGGCTCTGCAGCCTAGCTCTGTTCAGGTGGGTGTGGTGCCAGTGGCTCTGCAGCCTAGCTCTGTTCAGGTGGGTGTGGTGCCAGTGGCTCTGCAGCCTAGCTCTGTTCAGGTGGGTGTGGTGCCAGTGGCTCTGCAGCCTAGCTCTGTTCAGGTGGGTGTGGTGCCAGTGGCTCTGCAGCCTGGCTTTGTTCAGGTGGGTGTTGTGCCTCCCCTTCTCCTCTGCTTTCTCTGCCTCAGCCTGCAGCAGGGCACTGAGCCCTGGGAGCAGGGCTCTGCACTTGCACATCAATCTTCCCCACAGGTCACCACAGGGAAGGGCAAAACAGAAAACAAAATAGTAAAATAAGGAGGACCCCACTGTGCATTCCTTTTTACTATCAACAAGTAAACTTGTTCATGGTAATTGCCCTGCAAATTGAAGCTTTCAGTTTGAGGAATGTAAATTAGCATACAAAATCAGCAAGCAAACTAAAATTTCCTTCATAATTTAAAAATACACTCATTTCAGAGTTCAGCCTAAAGTATATTTTAATGGCATGTGTTTTGAAACCTTAAAAAATGTTTTTCACTCAGGGGTGTCAAGAGAAAACTGCCTTTGTTGTCCTCTGAGGCCCCTCTGTATGTAAGCACAGCCCCTACATATCTGATAGTTTTCCTATTTTTGAGCTTTATCTCTATGCAGATATGTACCTCTGTGCAGTTTAGATTTCATGGAATTACTCTTCCTGATTAATTGTGTTCTTAAATGTAATATTATTGTCTTTTCTAGTTGCAGGATCCTTAGTCCTAGTAACTTTTTTGCAGGACATTTCACTATGAGCTCCAGAAAATGCCTGCTTGTAAACATGTCAGTATCTGCCACAGTGTTTATCAAATATTTTTTGAGGCATTATAGAAAAGAAATATGGAACATATCAAATACACTGAATAGTTTAATTTTAGCCTGTCAATACCAAAACAGGGCACAAGTTCATTGCCATGGCATTTCAGGCCCAGCTGTCTGATACTCTGACCTTAAGTCTGTATGCTTTCTCTTGTCTCCTGAACAGCACAAGTGCTGAGAACAGACCTCCGGAAAGTCCGAGGCCGGTGAGGACGTACACCCCATTCAAGAGAGTGCTGGAATTCAGCACAAAGAACAGTACATCTTGAGCATTCAACTCATTGTGCTTTCTAAATGTGAGCAGATATCTTGCACCTTTGCAGCTTGATTAGATAAATTTTTATGAATTCACAGAGAAGAACAGCAGCATGGAGTCTTGCTAAATTCATCCTGAAAGCAGCTTTTTAGTAACTTTGTACCAAAGTTACTACTCAGGCTAACGTGAGGGGATAGGGAAGAAGTGGGCTGAGTGAAGCAGCAGTCAGTCAATATTGCTGCTTTAGAAGCTGTCTAGTGCAATGTGTCATTTCAAATGCCTGTAAGGAAGAGTTGTACAGCTGTACAGTTTGGATTTTCCTTCAGTTGTGTTGTAATTCTGTTTGTGTAATGAAGCTCTAATATATTCTATTGTCAATACTACTGGAAGCAGTATCTGAAGCTGTGCTGGCAGAGGGAATTAGTGTGGAAGCTCCCCACCTGCACAAACTGAGGGTGGACCTCACGGGTCACAGGGACCCAGTGCAGTCAAGAGCTCCCTTCACCTGGGAGCAGCTCTCTTGTAGCCAGCACTATTTGGCTGGGAGGGAGAGCTGCAAATGGGCTGTTTCAAGCAATACCCTCCACACGTGCAGATGAGTGTTGTGTTTGTTGCTCAAAACAGTAAGTGGTAGAGCAGATTATAATGGAATTTGCTTTGTTGGACTGAGGCACTGGTTTACACTTCCTCAGTCATGGGACAGAGTGACTGTGAGTGATACATTCAGTAGTAATTGTGTAGGAAAATCCCCAACACTTTATTTATTTACTTTTTCATTTGAGGAAGAAGTTTTCATTAAAGAGAATTTTGCCTACTGCAACCTGTGACAGTCCCTGCAATTCCTTCAGCAATAGCAATCCTGAATCAGGATTTGGGGGTTTTAGTACTATTTTTTTTTTCCCAAAGCACTTAAAACCTTATCCTTGGCTTCAAAGTAGCAGCAGGAATGACTGCATTTAGTACTGAACTAATTTATATATACGTGTAGGGTATGTTTTTACATCTTTTTTTGATCTTCCAGTCTTAGAGAACTTAAAATGAATTAGGAATATTTTATTGTAATTCTGTTAACATGAATGAAGGACTTTTTTTTTTTTTAAATTACAGAAACTGCAACAGAAAACAACTTATGTTCTGTAAGATCAATATTGTTCTTGCATGCAGTGTTAATCCCAGGAGGTGCTCACCTTGCCACAGGGATTCACAGAGGCATTGCTTTTATCTCCAGCCTAATGCAAGTTCTTAAATTCAGACCTGTCTATCCAAATCAAGTACACTTACTAAAGTTGTACTTAAAATAATAATGTTGACCTCATATTGAACCTGCAAGATGATGAGTAATGACACAACTCCGATTTCAGGGATAAGCTTTGTACCTGTGGAATCTTATCTCCATCTAGTGGCTGATAACAGCAAATATTTGGATGGTGTCTTGTTTTTGAAGAGAAAGACACTGAAAACTAATCCCAACTGGTATATTAATGTCCATTAGGGATGCAGCTTCAGGTCTTACATAATATCTTCTAGCATTTTTGTGCCCAAATAGCCCCTCTATAATTCAGGAATTTAATTCTGAACCATGGTTTGTGAAAATTACCTTCAAACTTAAGATTAATGTATGAAGGTGGTATTTTTAGATAAAAGGAAGTGCATGTTATTGTAAAAGACATTAACTGACAGGTTTAAATAAGTGAAAATCCTTTATCCCTCTGATTTTGGCCAGAATTCAGAAAACAGAACTTGATGACTGTGAGGTGCTCAATGAATGGTAGCAGAGGGCAGGATAAGTATCAAAATGCTATTTTGACACAGACTCAAAAGGTAGTTCAATTCTACTTTTAATATAGTCCTGAGGATCTCCTGAAAATACTGCAAGCTGTTTTAACTCTGAGACTTGCAAAATTATGATAATCTGCTCAAGACTTTACCAAGAATGCAGCAAGGCTGTAAGTTTTTACTGCAAAGTTTTCTGTGTAAATTCCGTCTTGATTGTTTGATGAAATATGGTATTTTTTTCTAAACCAAATAAGGACTGACGTCTAAGCTGTATTTTAAGAGCTTTTTGACTTGCAGTGAGCTGGGTGACCATCATTTGATTGGACTACTGGTCTAAATTGGGAAACTGAGAAGAACAGGAGAGGAACCGTATTTATATAATTGTGTTACATGAGAATGTAGAGCTTTCCAGTCAAATCAGCAGTAATATAAATTAGCATAGATAATAACAAATCTGACTGAAAAGACTGTAACACTTCGGTATAAATTTTCTCAATTTGAGATTGAGTTAATTAGTACTATAACATTAGAAACTAGAAAAACTTCTGTAAACAGCAATAAAAGCCATATAGAAAGGTCCAAGAAAGTACAATAAATGTAAGTCAATTGTATGACTACATTTGTACCATGATAAGTATTCTTTTGTGATTTATTCCAGATACTCTGGAAAGTACTTTGGGATACAGTTTTCATATATGCTGTATAAATAATGTATTACATTGTACGCTTTTAATACATCCTTTATGTAGGACATGAAAAGGATAAATTGCAATAAATACTGTATTTAAACTTGCTATTCTGTTGTGTCAACAGTCATTTAGAAATAAACCTACTTAAAAGGTTGCAAACTCTTACTCTACGCAGCCTTGTTTGTTCAAAACCCGCGTGAGCGGGAAGCGGCTCTCCGGAGCCTCGATGTTCTCCTCGGTGTTTCCTTTGGCAGACGGGCTCTTGAGAACAGGAAGGCACTCCCCTGCTACAGACTCCTTCTCAAAGCCAAGTAACAAAAGTAGATGAACTCTTTCATGAAATAAAAAGCTATTGACTTGCACAGGATAAACAAGAACTGGGCAGCACAGCTCTAGCAAAAAAACCCAACAGCTTCAGATCCTCCAGATAACATCTGAATCCATCTGGGATGATGCTCTCCAGGCTTCAGCAGGATGAGACTGGAATGGCTGTGGCCCATCTTTATTTACAGTTTATAGCCACTTACTGATAATAAAGATTTAAGACTATCAGAATGCAGCACTCTACATGTTAACTAAATAAGAAGAGGTCATGCAAACATGACAGTCAGTGTTACAGGTTTGCAATGCTCAGAGGAAGAATGTGAAGTTTTTACTAAATAATGCTTCCCCATATGTGTGTATTCAGTACAGATTGCCAACAGGACATGATAAAATCTTACTGAGATCAGCAGTGCTCAGTGCTGAACCTACAACATGGGATTCTGGGAAATGGACACTAATGCTTTTCAGAGAGCTTTAAATATTCGACATCTGAAGACTTTTAGACATGGACAGATGAGAAGTTCACTCTGCATGACGTCTGTAATTCTACACAGGAAATCCCTGCTCCACACAATGGAGATGTTCCATTCCACTTACGTTTTATTTCATTCTTGTTCAGCACCTGGGGCTATTTCCATGTGTAAAAGAAGAAATGTGCTTGAGAGACCTGAGTTAAGACTATTCCAGCCCTACCTCAAGCACTACAACATGAAAAGAACACAAGAAAGCAAGGGGATAGGAGCCATCTACAACTCAAGGTATGTGAACATTTTCAAAAGAAAAAGGCCACCTGGTGATTTAAAGAGAAAATACATACTAGTGAACATCTGTGAGGTTACAATATCCTGTAAAGGTATGAGGTATGTGGGCACTACAATGATCTGATGGTTTCTTCCCATGTGGAAACCAGTATGTTGGTAGGTATAAGTATATATAGATTTGCTTTTAAAGTGTTTGGGTTTTTTTTTTAGAGAAATAAGGTTAAGGAAGGAGTTATTTTTTTAAGGAAAATACAATGAATCATTACAATGGTGCCTCATGCTGATTAAAAAGGGGTTTTTTTCTTAAATGAAATAAAAATTATTTACTTAAGTTCCAAATATTCATATAATTTTTTCTTGTTATTTTGGGGGTGGTTTTCTTTGTACATGTAGCTTGTTTCCTCTCCTCCTGCTCCTCAATATTTCTGAGCAGAGAAACTAAAACTAGTTTCTCCCCCCTCAAAAACTACAATATAAAGTCTCTTTTGCTCCTTTTCCTAGTGAAAAGAAGTAACATTTGATAAAGTTGAGGAAAGGACAGAACAATAACATTTCTTATAGAAATAATACTAAATTGTATAGTAATTCCAGCCATGCTATTGCAGAATAAATTAGATGTAACTACATATGTAGGGACACAAAACAACATACCAAAAACTGTATTTAGTAACAGCTTGAGATAATGTCCTAAGTAGGAAAGATAGAAAAGCCCATTATGTAAGAAATAATAAAATTCCAGTTTTGTTATATATCTGGTTCACCTGCATGCTGATCAAAATATTCAAGTGATACAAAACAAGTCCTCTAATGAAACGTGCCAAGAATGCCCAGAGGGAAACGGTAAAAATATGACTGTGCACTGCAAATGACAACAGTCTATGTCTCCCAAAAGATGCAAGACCAAGTCCTAAGATAAACTTGCCATAGGTATTGCTGGATGTGGTCACTCACGTTCAGAGTGTGGCCAGACGGGATTTTCCTACACACCTGTGTTTCACTCCAGGGCAAGCAATGCCTGAGGATATCATTTTCCCCAGTCCCACAAGTGCTCCATACTTCTGCTTCTTGACTGCAAAAGCATAAATCTAATTTTTCTTCTTCAAATTTGTATCTAAGTTGATGTTATCTCAACTGCATTGTATCTACATACTGCCTACCTGTTGATAAGCAAAAATATATTTGTTCCAGTACCTTCTAAGTTTCAGCTATTTGTTCATTGTTCTGGAACTGTGTGTTACCTATAAACAGATGAGAGTATTCCAAAATTTAAGACTAACAAACTATAAAGATGAACAATATTCCTGCCCAATGAACTTGGACAAATACAGACTTGATATTTCAAGTGAGGTACAGAACGATCACTTGTGATTCCCAGCAGACATGTTATTAACACTTTATCTTCATTTTTTGCTCTACTCTTTTCTATGTTTATGCAGTTTAGCACATAAGGTGAAACCCACTGTAAATACCAGCATTACTTTCCTGGACATGTCATAAAGGAAAATGTACATTTTGTTTGTGCAGAGCAGTGGTCTAATGTGATTATTCCTTCTAGACTCTCGCTTCCCTTACTCAGCCTTCCCACTTTCTCCGATTTGCAGAGGCGAGAGGCTAAAAAGCAGGATCAAGTGTTCCTTCCTACAAGATGCAGAAAAGTTACACAGATGCGTAACTTAAGCCTGCATTAGAGAGGCAGCAGTTCAAAGAATTTGTGTCCTTTAAAAGTGAGGGAACTGCTGGTGAGAGAAACCCAATTATTTCCTTTCCCTGAACTTTTAGGCAAAACTCCCCAAGGCATTTTCCACAGAAGATCCAGGTAGTAATAGTGAAAGAAGTTCTTCATATGACTGTATGACTGAACGGCTTTTCTCACCCTGACTGTGGCATTTTTTCCATGGGTAGCTGCCTACTTGATTAATCTCATTTCCCCCGGCCCTCAGCCTTTCCCTCGGCCTTCCAGCTGCGCAAACAAAGGGGCAGGCGGACATTTCAGAGCTTCCTTCTCCAGTCCCTCCGGGTTGGCCCTGCCTTCGCCCTGCTCGTAAAACAACGGCTCTGACAGTCTCTGCGAAATGTGCCGCTTCACATTGCTCGGATCAAGAAACCTCCGCCGGGATGAACTTAAAAAAGCTGCCAGCTGCTACCTGGGAACCACCCTTCACTAATGACCCCACTGCTACTACACTGAGCGTGCTTGTGTCAGTTCGGAAGGTCTGGAGTCAGTGTTATAAAACAGTCCGAAATTCGGCACAATTCGGGATTGCTTCTGGGCTGCTCTGGGTTCCGCTGAGCCTCAAACAGCTGGCCCCGCCCGCGCTGACACCGAACAGGCACTGTGCTAGGCACATGTGACCCTTCAAATTCTGCACTAACATTTTGCTAATTGTTCACTTTAAAATGTGTCTGGTACACGTCCATGGTAAGACCTGTATTTCAAAAGAAAAAGTACTTAAATGAAGTATAATAAATATAGCATAACATAGGCAAGGAAGGATGAAAACCCTAAAGTCATATATTGGCCAAAAATGATACCAGAAATTTCCATAATTTTAAGGAAAAAAACGGTTTTCAGACTTGCTTATTAATTTCCACAGGCTAAAAGGTGTCGAAAAACTTAGATACCATATCAGATTGGTGTCTGGGGAGCGGGAAGAGTCAAGAGTCTTCTGAATTGCTGCCGAAGAAAATGGCTAAAAGATGTCAAATTGGTCTCAAACCCAAACCCACAGCCTTTCTCCGCAAGTGTCAGACATGCTCTACAGGACACAAACACAGCTTCCCAGCTGTTGTTGCAATTCTCCGTACGATCACAGCGAGTCCCCAGCGCGGGTGAGAACGGTCCCTGGCCTTCTCTCAGGGCTCTCCCGCCGCCGCTCGGCGAGCGGGGTCGGGCCGGGCCGTGTTCGCGTTCGGACCAAGTCGGGCCCTTCCGCTGTGCCGTCGCTTCCGGCAAGATGGCGGCGCGCGGGGCGCTGCCGGGCCGGGCGGGTGCTTCGGTGCAGCGGCGCGGGGCCCATGGCGGCGGCTCCAGGGCTGCGCGGGCGGGCGCTGCCCGAGCTCCGCGAAATGCTGAGGCGGCAGGAGCGGCTGCTGGCCGACCGGTGAGGGCAGACGGAGCGCGGGTGCCGAGGAGCGGGACGGGCTTCCCGCCGGCTTCGCCTGTCTCCGCGCAGGCGGCAGAGGACGAACCGCTCGCTCCCGCTCAGCGCCTGCGGGGGCTGGCGAGGCCACGCGTACTCCCCGTGCTCCCGCTACGGGGGATGCGGGGCAGAGCTCAGGTTGTGCATGTCTGTGTGGCCCTGCAGCCTGCGGGCAGAGGGATGGAGCACCTCTCCCGTGAGGAAAGGCTGAGAGGATGGGGATTGTTCAGCCTAGAAAAGAGGAGGCTTCGGGGTGACCTAATTGCGGCCTTCCAGAGCCTGAAGGAAACTTACAGGAAACATGGGACAAGACTATTTACAGGAGCAGGTAGTGACGGACAAGGGGGAATAGGTTCGCGTTGAAAAAGAGTAGATTTAGATTTGATATTAGGAAGAAATTCTTCTGTGTAAGGGTGGTGAGACACTGGAACAGAGAAGCTGTGCCCTATCTCTGGAAGTTTTCAAGGCCAGGTTGAATGGGGCTCTGAGCAATCTGGTCTAGTTGAAGGTGTTCTTGCTCATGCCAGCGGGGGTTGGAACCAGATGATCTTAGAGGTCTCTTCCAACCCCAGCCATTCTGTGAATCTGTTTCACTCAGTGACAACACGTGATTGCTGTGCGGCTGTAAGTGCTTTGTGTCTTGCCGTGTTTTAGAAATCTATTATGTAAATAAGAAGCTGATGTTACAGTGTGACTTCTGCTCCTTTAGCTGTCCTAATAAAACACTTCTGTATGTCAGATTGAAATAGGATTGTTTATAATAATTTTTGTTTGTTTGTTTGTTTGTTTTAGGAAATTCATTGCTCGGCTTCCAGATAAGGGTAAGAAAATCTCAGATTTTGCTGAAAAGCTGAAGCTTGCCATTTTACAAGAGGAAGAACTAGCCCAGACAGCTGAACTGTTATCTGCTGTCAGGTTGGAGTTTCGAGCAAAGCAGGAGGAGATTAATACAAGCAAACAGGAAGTTACCCTAAATAAGGACACACTGAACTGTGAAGATTCCTCAGTCTTTAATGAAAACTCTAGTATTAAAGACATTTCTGAGATTTCTTCTGAAAGGCCAGAGGCAGAATGTATTGAGGAAGATGCCACCAATACAGCTTTGGAAGATCAAAGGACTCAGAGGAAAAATGATAAAGTGAAGACTCTTACTAAAGATCAGAATCATGTTTGTGAAGTAGTCTCCAAGTCAGCCACGAGCAGTCATCTGAACAATAATCAGCAATTTTCTCAGAGTAATACAGGGGATGGTACAGAAAGCACAGCTACTTTGGACAATAGTAAAGATGGCTTGGTTGATGCCTTTCAAAAAGTGACAATTGCAGATGGGGGTAATAGTGAAAAAATATTGGAAAAAGAGCAGAATGCGGCAAAACAAAAGGGCAATATATTTGGAAGCCTGCATCCCAAGACACCGCATTATATTGAAGTTCTGGAGGCTAGAGCCAAGAATCCAGTCATAAAAAAAAGCAAGTTTAAAACAAATGTGTAAGTATTATGGAACAGAAAAAAACATTTAATGAGATACTTTATGTGTATTAAATTGGAAATGGTACAGAACAAGCATGATGGCTTTATTTTCTAGTGAGGATTAAAGAGATGTAAATCCTGCATGTCATGACTTTAAATGTTGGCTCTTTAAGTGCCACAGAATCTCAATATTGAACAGTGTTCTAATTCTACCCATTTGAAACAATTGTCATGAATCTTCATAGAATTTCATAGCTTAAAGTAAAAGCGTAAAACTACCAAACAATTGGCAAAACTTGTAGATCAATTCTAGAATGTGTAGAACCTTAATAGCAGGAGGCCTTTTGCTTTTCCTACACTTTTAGGAAAATTACACTTGACATTGTACTGGTAGCAGTAGCAGTTTGTAACTGTGTGACTCCCAAAGCATTGCTCCTTCAATTGGCTAATAAATCAGCAAACTGATTTGGTTCACTGTCAGGAGTAACTTGATATTGTCTCTACAAATAAAAAATTTCAGTTTTTCTAGGTGTTGCTTACTTTTTATTTGTCTGTGTTTGCATAGTATTTCAGATTTCTTTCCAACTCCTACATATTAAAATTTGGATTACAGCTTAGGTGTTTCATGTCTTCCAGTCTATCGGGAGAGCAGAGTGGATCGTCTCATGGTTCCTCATCCAGTCGATCACCTGGGGGATTTGGCTCTCCAATTCCTACAGAAGAAAGGCGACTCAGAGATAAGAAACACTTGGATGACATCACAGCAGCTCGATTGCCACCACTTCACCACTCCCCTGCTAAGCTGTTGTCCATAGAGGAATCCATAGCAATTCAGATACAGCAAAAAGAAGCTTATGAGGTATGAATTTATGACTTGGTCTGAAAATTATATAATCAGGATCACTCCTAAAAAAGAAAGGATAAAGGGATCTTTTCGTGATGGTGAATTGAGATGGGCAGACTTTGAGGAAAGGCACTTTGTCTTGTATTTGATTCTTTTAATGATATTAAAGAAGGTATTAATGTCCTGTGAAAGTGTTAGTCCTACATGAAATAAAATCTATGTGTGTTGATATGCTAACCTTATTGCACTCACTTCACCTCTGACTAGAAATTTAAATGTACACTTTGCCCATCAGTCTTTAAAGAATTTTTGGTCCTTGCATAAATGAAGGTGTAGTAGTATCTGTTATTCTTATACAAATATTTGCATTTGCCTTTATGTATGCTGTGTGTGAAGAATACAGGTTCTGAGGTTCTTCAAATTTTGTTGGAATGGATTTTGACTTTGCAGGTAGTGTCAAGCTAATGTTTTAATTAGACACTATTGTAAAAGTGTTCGTTGCTGCTTATTTTGTCACCTTTAAGGGAGGTAATTTCTTTGGAAAATGGAGACAGTGTTTGCTGAGGTTGCTGAATGACAAGCGTTGCTTTTACTACATGGTTATTGTGCACAGTTGCTCTGTTATGTGGGCTGATTTTGTTCTGTTAAAACTGACATTAGTGTGTCACAGGTGAGGGCTGCCACATGGGGAATTTCAACTCTTACAAAAAGGTCTTCAAATGTTAATAGCATAGTTAGGTATAAGTGTGAAAAGAAACCTGAAATTTCTTTGCTAGTTACTAAAACTTTTAATTAAGACCACTTTGGAATTACTGATATTATGATGTCAAGTTTATAGTTTAGTTTATTAATTTATGAGAATGACAAATGAACACTTTTTCTAACTTTTGTCCTTTTTTTCTTGCATAGGAAATGCAAGCCAAGCTTGCAGCACAGAAGCTTGCAGAGAGACTGAATATAAAAATGCTCAGGTTTGAACCAGAGGGGGAGGCCTCAATGCAGTACAGAGAAGTGAGAGATGAAGATTATTTATCAGCAGAAGACTGAATTCAAGAAAGGATGTCTGAGGATGTGCCATGTAACTGATCTTTATGCAGTACTTCTTAAAACCCAAACCTGAATATTGAGAATGCTTGATCTAGGAATTTTTTTTCTTAAGTTTTCACATTATAGCTCTAGGAAGGGTTTAATGTAGAGATGATAAATATATGTGTTGTGCATATTTTATCAGTGTTATTTGGGGACTCTTTTTTGAGCACTTGGGGCAGTTAATCCTTGTGGAATGCCCCATAGTTTTCAGCCCTAGCAAAGTGAGCTCTCTACTACAGTTTTGCAGGCTTTGATGGGTGAGCGACAAGAGAAGGTTTCTTCTATGCAGGAGTGTGATGGCAAAGGGCATTGGCACACTGCCAGTGTGGTGAGCTGAGGTGCCTGTGAACTGCTCACATGTACGAAAGCTCTTGTGTAAAAGTGAGATACTTCTTTTGCCTATTTAATAGTATCTTGCTTTTACTGTATGGTGAAAATACTTGCCCAGGCAGCTACAGTAAATTCCTGATCATTAGGCTGTAAGGTGGCTCCTTATCAAACAATGTTTCTGTGTCTTCACCTTAAAATAACACTTGCTGCCCTTATGTTGTCAATAGGTGAGAATTTCAAGTTATTTTGTAACTCAAATTCCGTTTGGGCTTTAAGGGACTCTGCCATTTCATATTTGGTTATTATGACAAAGCACATCAAGAGATCAAGTTACTCTGAAGACTTTACTATTTTTATTAAAGATTTTTATGTTTTCCCCTATTTTTGTACACTGCTTTCATACTGTGGAATACTATTTTTTCATAGTCCGATACTGTAAATTAAGAAATCCACCCCCTGGTTTTCTTGGAAAAAGTGTTCTGTGTATCTTTAAATTTTAGCTGCTCTTTGAAGACAAAAACCAACCTTCCTTACAATAACATTTTCTGCCTTTTAGTATGAATTTTGAAAGATAAGGAACACACCTGACAAGTTTTACAATGATATTTCACTGTGGACTAGGATTTTCCAAGCCTAGTTTGAGTTCAGTTCTTAAAAACAGACCTCAGAGATTCCTTGAATAGCCTGGCAACACCTGTTTTCCACAGCTGTGTGTGCAGAGCTGTCCATGGATGTGTACATGTTCCTGCAGGAATGATGTCTTTGGAAACCAAGGGTGCTCCACCTGCAAGTCAATTTAAAAAGCTGCACAAAATGAAAATGGGGAAGGAAGGTCTCTGTCACTTCTTGAGTGCATGGAGCACTTTATTAGGAGGGAGTAACTCTCCCAGATGCTCCATGAGCTCTCCTGGGCAGTCCCTGTGGCACAGTCCATACCCTGGCCCTGCAGTTTGACAGGTGGAACTGTGCTAAGCTGCCATGCGATATTTTTTGGTGAGGTCATCCGTTCTCTTTCCTGTACCCTTTCCTCTCGCAGCTCTCTTGGTCTCATTGGTCATTGACTTCTCATCAGCTGCTCTTTTTCTTATTAGACTTGCCTCCTGTCACTAAACCAAATCCATATCCTGCATCCCTGCACCACCCATTCCCTTTCACATGACATGTTGCTGTGTAAGTCTTTGTTTAACTCCTGCCGCCTGTCCTCCTGCTATTGCTGTACTATCTTGCTTTCTGGAACTCCATCTAATACCAGCTGTGCACCTGGGCACCTCCTGCATACCTCAGTGCCTTGAATATCTCACAGGGACCTGAGTATCTTTGGTTTTTTGCTGCAGCTGCTCTCCTGCAGCTTTCCTTATTTCCTGTTTTGGTTTCAGACTCTGCAGGTATTTGCCAGTTCCAGGCCTTCTCACCCTTTTACCACCTTTTCCTGGTTTGGACTTTTTGTCCCCCTCTTTTTTCTATTCTTCTTCATCCTCCCAGCTTCTCACCATCACTTGCCTTTGTCAGCACAATCTTTGGCCTGTTTTCAGTTATTCACATTCATCCCTCAGCATTCATGTTGATGACCCAGTTGATCTCAGTTGTATCTATTTCTGTTCAGCACGTGGCTCTGACTCACAAGCCCAAAGGGTGATCTCCTTTTGTGGATGCAGCTCATCTCTCAGATCAGTGCTTTCCGTGCTACCACCTGCTTGTCCAGCTGCATCTTGTCATCAGTCCTCCCGTTATTGCAGTCTGTACTGCTCAAGGACAAGCGGCCTCAGAATTGTATTGGCTTTCCCTTTGCTGTTGCATGAAATGTAAATGACCACTTCCAGGCTGTTTGCGTCTCTTCCCCTTGTTAGGATCATCTCCCTTATCCCTGTACTGATGGTGCTGTCACACCTCTTTAAGATGCTGCCCGTGTTTGCTCCATGCTGACTTTTCTGTGCTAAAGGAATTCACACAAAGCTGCACAATTAGAGACTTGTTTTCTAGAGAACTGAAATTTACCTCTCTATAGGTTTCTGCTGACCACTGACTTTGTCTAACTAAAACAGCCCTTTCCTTGCACTGTTAACACATACTTCTGCTCTCTAAACTTAGTGAAACAGAGGCAGTTGTCTTGATCTTCGTTTTGATAGCATTCAACATGTTGGGCCTTTGCCAAAGGGATCCCCTGAATGGGCAAACTTCACCCTTAAGAGGGGGTGGGGTGGAACTGTGGTAACAGGTGAAGTGCATTATGTATTTGTTAACAATCAGCAGCTGGTCAGTGCAGTGTTGGGGAGCTTTTGTGGAGGACAGTCCTGTGTGAATACAAAGCTAAGCTACAGGTATGAATTTTAAGTTATTATAAGTTTGGTATTACTGCAAAATGTGGAAGCTTTTCTGGGGGTTGCTACTTCTGAGCACAGGTATGCACTTTGAATTAGGAGTCTAGAGTCAGGTTTAGGGAGAGTCTTAAGGAGGATGCGCAATCCAGAAATTTGTAAAAGGTTAAAGTACAAGACGATCATGGAGAGATTTGTTGGATAATAAAAGAATGAATCATTAAATGGTTTAGTCATACTGAAAAAAGTTTCTGATCAAGTGTGGTATTGCTGTTGTGTATGTCACTGTTCTCCAGCTCCAGATCATTTCAAAAGGTGTATTGAGAATCAAGGAACTTGTTCTGTGTTTTGAGAGTGGACTGTTGTATTGGAATGGGCTATAACACAGTAAAAATAAAGAAGGGATAATATATTTTTGAAGTTCTTCGTGTGAATAATGTTTTGTTTTGACTATGTAAAATTTAGAGGAAAATTGGAACTCTTGCTTCAGTACTTCACAAGGAAAACCTGGAGATAGAGTTAGGAAACAATTGCTGTATAGGGCAAGAGAATTTGGAATGTAAATGGATGAGAAAAGACCTTTAAGACCTAAAGCTGGCCAGTTGTGCAGGTCTGAGACATGGCACAGAGACAGAGTTTAAATGTGTCCTGCGGGTCAGAGAGCTGTAGCATGTGAAGCAGGGATCTGTGCAGCACCAGCTGTAGTCCTTTGATTTCTACGTTGCTGGGAGTACCTGATTCCCAAACTGCACAGAAGAGAGGCCCTGTAACAGAGTTTCTGTTTACAGCTTTAACTTTTCCTCCAGGAGAGAACATGCAATCTGGTTTGCCAGCTGTGGTGATAACATGTTCTAGAGGATTTAGCCACCTAAAAATTTATGTTGAGTATTTAGGAGATAACATTTGAAAGAAAAAAGACTTGAATGCTGCTGTACCTTAATTATTTTTTGGGGACTGTAAGAATAACTAAGGGTAGAAAAGACACACAAGCTTTTTCTGGTTTTTACAGTTCTGTTAGTAGTTTTTTGTCTGATGCCTTGTGGACTAGTTCTAATGGCCATGTGATCAAAAAAAGTCAGTGACAGTAAGTTGTGAGCTCCTGTGTGGAAAAAATGGGGCCTACAAATTGAGAGAACTTGGAAACCGTGGCTCTGTGCTGTGGAATTTCTGAACCTGCCACAGCGACACAGTATCAGGAGTCAGGGAAAACAATACCCAGATGCCACTGATTGTTGAATCAAAAGCTGAGCGGGAAGCCATGGCAAAAGCTGGTCATGCTCCAAGAGCAGCCCGAGGCAGTAGTTCAGGGGTTTCTGTGTGGAACGCAGACACACCACAAGCTGGCAGCCTTTAGCAGCCTCCCGGAGGTAGGACCTGAGCCAGAGTTATGTAGGTGTGGATCTGCCTGCTGGTTTCTTTGTGCAGCTCCAATGCAGAGCCGGTTCCCTGATTCCAGGAGGCTGTAACCTCAGTCATGTGCCATGCTGGGCATTGCTGGTGAAAATTATCTGTCGTAGGACTCTGTTCAGGACATTTTTGTCACAGTTTGGGTGGCATCTGGCTCATTCTCTGCCTTTGGCAAGTTAATGCCTGCAAGGAGTGTACTTAGGCCAGGGGAATTGCAATTGGCCCTTTATCACAAATGAAAATGAATGGCATAAAGAGGACAAGCAAAGGGAATTCTGTGGTGGAAGAAGCTGTGCCCTACCCTGTGGACTCTGCTGTAGGAAAAGGCAGCTTTTCTCAGCTTTGCCAGCCTTGCTTCTTTTTCAGAGCAGTATAAGAAAGAAGCATGATTTCTCCAAAGTATTTTGAATTTTTTAGGGTGTAGGTGTTGCATGGTGTGGCCTTGTTGCAAGGAGGTGCTTAACTGGTCTGTGTTTTCCCTTAGTTTGTGATTCACGTGTTTCTGCAAATTCACTGCTTTTAGGGTGGTATGTGTGGAGATCACCATTGAGATTTCCTGGTTTCCTAATGTTTGAGTTTAGGCTGTGAACTCCCACGTTCTGGGAGGCAAAGGGAAGTAGAAAAGACAGCTGTGTGAAAACGTTTATTTTGTTGTGGTATTTTTTCTTTTTCAGTCAGCTAATGATTGTTTTATTCTCATACTCAGCAGCGCTATGTCACTGCTGCCACTGTGGTGGGCAAATGTTAGCTGACTGCAGCCCAAACGTTTTACAATCACATTGACTTTTCATGGGATATGGATGCTTAACTCCATTTGACTCCTTTGTAAATACATACTGTAATTATTATGTATGCAAAGCTTTAGAGGTATTTAGTCATCTCTTGTTTAAAGCAACTGTTCTGATCATTTGGTTATTAAGATTTTACTAAACTGCCCCTTGATTTGGTGAAGCATGAAAGCTTCACTGTAGTACTGAATTGTAGTCAAAGCTTGATCCTCTAGGAACATTTATGTGCAATTGCTCGGTTGAACTGGGATATTGGCTCTGTGTTTTTTTAATCTCTGTATGCAAGGAAATTTATGAATAAAAGTTGTGAACCAGTTACTGAATGTGAGAAGACACAAATGAGCACAGTGAAATGTGTGTGGGAAGAAAATTGATTTTCAACTTGCTGGATTGAACTAAGCATTTCACTTCTAATTACCTAAATATGAGTGAATGTGTCCTCCAGCAGTAAGTATAAGAGAGATTTCTTGACAGGAGAACTTGTGAGAATTTGTACTGACACTCGCATTGCTTTTCTTTCAGGTTTGATATTGGGCTCCATAATTGTGTCATGCATGAATAGGCAGATCTCCACTGAAATCATGAGGGATATAAGTGGAGCCATAGTGCTTAATGAACATATTTGTATTTCCTCCCTCTGTCCACACAGCTGGTATCAATGTACTTGCTTATTAGATCAAGACAGTGATATAATGTGGCAATGTGGTTGAGGTCCAAGGTTTGCTGAGTCTGAAGCTGAGCACTTGATAGGAGATATTCTTTGTACACTTGTGAATAGAAATTTCAGTTATAACATTTCTGTACATTTTTTCTTTTTCTGGAAAATGTTTTCTCCATTGTTACTTGATGCTAGTAACATACACATTAAATTTACTCAGGGACTTGTCAGACAGTGGTGAGAGTACTGCAGCTCTGGCTGTAACAGCACGTGACCTCCTGCACCCATCTCTGAATGGAAGCTGTCACTGCCCTGCCCGACCTGTGCTGCACTGGGCACAAATACTGTGGCAAAACTTGTACTGCAGAATCACAACTGAATCTGGAGGTGCAATGACAGCATTTGTAGGAGATCTTGGTGAGAGAGAAGGACTGTCTGCAAGGCTGAATGCTCAGCTATTAGGGCTTTGTCTGGTACGTGGATACACGTTCCCAAACTGACAGCGTAGGAAGAGTAAATTACATAATCAATGAGATTTACATTTCCAAGTCATTTAGGCAATTTTCAATTGAAGTTGCAAGTTGCCTGTCTCTTACTGATCAATGAGAACTAAAATTCCTCACCAACAGAGGAACCTGGTGTTAGTACCTGGGTACTAACATGAAAACATGAAATGCCATTGGCACTTTTTTCTCCAACCATCACATAGCTCTACTTCCACTTATATTGAATTAACATTGATCTTCTTCTGTTTTCTTACAAATCTTTACAAATTAATCTTCCAGGATTTGTCTACAACAAAACAACCTGATTTTGGGTAACAGTTTTTTTTTATATATATATATATATATATATATATATGAGCTGTGTTATCTATTTATTATCTGCATTTTAATGTATGAAACCTTCAGAGACTCTGTGATAAGCTCTTTCTGTTTAAGTCACTGTTACGAGTGGTCTGTTTTGTCTCCTGGTTACTATGAAAGTCTTGATGTAATTCTGGTTTCCAGAGTTACAGATCCATCAATTCCGTTTGTAATTATGTGTGAAATTACTTTGTCATTGACTTTCCCTCTGCTTTCTGCTTATAGGGGGGGAAAAAAACCCCACCCAAGCCACACAGATTCACAAAATGTTTGTTATATGTAATAATATTTTCTTTACTGACCCAAGTTATTTCATATTGATTAGAAGTTTTTCCTTTGGTTTCACATGTATTTCTCAGAACTGCTTTAAGTTGGCATTGTGTGGATTACAGTACTGTTTAAATGATAGCTGATGATAAATATTATCCTTGCACAGACATTGGGCATCATCATGTGTCATGTCTGCAGACCAGTTTTTTTGCCTGCACGGCAGATTTTTGTGGCTGTGAGCCAGGAATTTTAATGAAAGAAAACATCAAAGATGCAGAAGAAATGAGAATATTAGTCAAGGAAGATACACAGTGATGCTCTCTGATAACCCCTGGTAATTGACATTAGAACTATGTGGGAGCAACTTAAATAAACATCTGGACACTGAGTTTAGACATTTCCAGTGACAAAACCCAGACAGATCTTCTGGACTTGCAATAATAAATATTTCAGCGCAGTCCACATGAATCAACTTAGAATTCTGTTTTCAATTATTCTAGTTTTATAAATATATCATAGTTAATTATTCAGGGATACAGTTTCTTTTGAAGATTAAGGAATTTGATGTTTGCTTCATTCACATAAAGTTCCACTTTTTATTTGTATCAAACTTACTTCTGTTTGTACAAAAACAATAGTGCAAGCTTGCCAGAAGCCATTAAAGTAGAAAGCAACTGAACTTTTCCTCGGATGGAAGGGCTTTTTCTGAAATTCCTGGCAGTGCACTGGACTTCAATCTAGCTATGGTAATCACTTAAATTGTGCTGAAAAGAAAATTATAAATAATCATTTTTAAAGGTTATTCTCAATAAAAATAAAAAGATGCTTTATCTTTCTTGCTCTTGGTAATGTGATAGTGCTAAGAATGTAGTATCCCTTACAAATAATGAAGAGATGTTTATATGTACCAAAGTATTTTTAAAAGGTAGCAATAAAGCTACAAGATGAATGAAATGCTGGTTGCAGTCCAGATCTGATCCTGGTATTACAACTGTGATGAGGGAATGGCTAGCAAAAGTATGCTCAGGTTTTGTACAACTTAGATTCTTTGGAGAAGCCTCTAGTGTGGGCTACAGTTGCAAAGCCACTTTTTCAGGAGGAGTCAATCATGTCTTTGAGGTTGAAGAGTTATTTCCACATTAAATTAAAATTTTTCCGTTCATGCATTTATTCTTTTTAATTATTATTATAATGTTGAGATGATCTGTACATTTGTTGCCAGGGGCCTTGGACAAGATGAGGAATTCTTCTGAAGTGTATTCAGGATTTAGTAATCTTCAATTTCCACTTTCAGTTTAATTTATGCTCCCCACAGTCCAGCTTGTCATCATCAGCATGTTTCTGCAGTTCCCCACCTTGGCTGTTGCTAGCAGAAGCACAAGTGTAAGCTGGCTGCCAGTGTTGTTGAGTCACTGGCTGAGTTATACTGTACCATTGAATCCAGAAAGTTTTAGGGAACTGCTGTGTAAGTCTGACCTACAGGTCATCATCCCTTTCAGAGCTGAGAGAGGCAGAAATGTGTTGAGTACAATTCCGAAAGTCTCTCTTGTGCTAGCTGTCAGAGTTGAGTCAGACTGGGTTCATGTGGCAGTGCAGGTTAGAAGGGACCTCAGGAGAGCTCCTGGTGAACCTCCTGCTCAAAGCAGTCAGTTCTGAGGTCAGATGACATTGCTCAGGGTCTTCATCCAGTCTGGTCTTGGATACCTCCAAGGATGGAGGCTGTACAACCTCTTGGGACAACCTGCTGTGAGGCTGGGGGCAAAGCCTTGCTTGTTTTGGCTTATGCCTGGCTCTGTCTTTGGATGACCTTCTCGTAGGTGCTGGAGGGTGCTGCTCAATCCCCTTGAAGTCCCCCCTTCTCAGGGCTGAACCGGTACACTGCTGGCTGGAGCAGCTTGCTCTTTCCCAAGACCCTCAGAGCCTTTTCAGCAGGGCTGCTCCACAGTTTGTAATTTCTGGGTGAATCATAGGCAAGCATATTGGGAAGCTGCAGGATGGTAAGTGTATTAAGTTCTGTCACAGCTCTCCCAGATTAACAAAATATGTTTTCTGCTTTTGTATTTTAAAAACAAAAAAATGTAACCTAGGCTCAGATCAGGATAGCCACACTATCCAAAACTAGATTGTTAATTAAAACAAGGCAATATGTGCTTTGTGACCCTTTCTACATACTATAAAAGTGATGGATAAGGAAGCACAGTGAAAGCTATAAATCAGCCTTGAGTTTGATAATCTAATAAGATCATCTCTTTGGCAGTTTCACCTCTTGCTCATTGATCTATAGCTTAGTAATTAATTTTCCTTAGTTTTAACCTTGTATTTATTAGAATACTTAATTCTTTATTGCTAAAACTATGCACCGGAAATTTGTAGTGTTATAGTTCAGACAGTGCAATCTATTCATTGTTACAGGAACACAGAGGAGGGAAGACGAATTGTTTAGAGGTTTATTATTCAGAGAGGTGCATTTGAGGAAAAACAGGGAATAAAGTGGAATGGATAAATCTAAGGGGAAAATGTAAATTGTGAATATCAAGAAATTCTTGCAACAGAGGAATTATCTGTTGAATGAGCCCCTACGGGAAAGTGTGTGGTTCTCATCTGCAGGTGCCTGCAGAGCACTGAGTGCAGAGAACAGCTCTGCACTGAAGAGGTAAATGGATCTTTGGGATGTGCTGTACATGCCATGACTGCAGCATTCCCCTCTATTACAGGGCAGCCACTATTTTGAATTGTATTTGTGGTTAAAGCCTGAGGGTGTGGTTTGGACACCTTAACTCTCATGGAATTTAATGGAAATTGCTCATCACGTCTTGAATCTGAAATACATTGACAGTTCTGGTTTCCTCCTCCAGTTTTGTTTTCTGATTTTGCTGGAAGGATGGGGCAGTATGGGTAAATGCCTTGTCAGCTGTGCCCTGTTCCAACATAGATTACTTTTTCCCAAGAAGGAAAAATGCTGATAAAAAAAAAATTAATAAAATTAGCTTCAAATCATTTGTGGCAGTTGCAAATTCACTTTATGCATTCTTTTTGTGCTTTGTCTAAAGGCGGAAGAGCTCAAGCTCTGTCTAGACCCTTCCTTTGACTCAAACTGCCATACAGTTGAGAGGAAATGAAGTTTATAGGTTTGTACTTGGTGGCTGTTGTGACATATGTACATTTAAAATGTTAATTCAGTTCTCTATTTGGGTATTTTTATTTCCTAAATGATTATAAAATTTTGTAGATATCCAAAGATAAGAAACTTCTAGGTACATACTTTACAAGCTGACTTTTGTGCTCATGTGCCACATACTTATATGCAGAGAAATTTTAAAAATGAAAAGAAAGAAAGATGTAGGAAAAAATGCTAAGTATTTCACTAGATGCTATCATTTACTACTTTATGAAGAGCACTCTGTTTAAAACAAACAAACCCCACAATCAAAACCAACCCAGAAAATAGCATGTATTTTTATTAGGTTATCAGAATCCTCTTGCAAAACAGAGTATGGGTCAGATATATTAGCCAGATGTTCAGAGGAGCTCTGTTCTCTATCTTGCAAGCAGTTCTCAGGGTTATCAATCGTGTTTGGCTTTTAGCATAAGGGTAACTGGCAAAGTACCATTTCATATTTCAGCCATTATGCCTGTCTCATGAGGTATCACACACTTCTTCCCTAAAAAAGGGGCTCTGCCTCTTGTTTTGTGCTGGAGAGATCAGACTGTGCTTTTACTAGTGGAATTGGTCTGTGGGAGATTGTCACCCAAACTGCACTTTTCCTAGCTTTTAAAAACAGGGAGATGAGAGATAAAGTTTCCTAGGTCTGGTGATAGCAGCAGTTCGTATTTCAGTCTGTGTCACATCTGTCTAACCTGTGGATGTGGTCCATAACTCTTTGCCACAGCTTTGGAGGGAAGTGCTCCAGAGAACTTGGTGTGCTCTTTTTTGTGTGTTGGTGTGTAGGAAAGGATAGAGTATTTGGAGGCTCTAAGAATCGGTGATGTAGAGATCAGGGTGAGAGCCCAGTGCACTGTTTCCAGATGTGTAAGGAAGGACAGCATGACAATCGTTCTTAAACCTAGCCTATACTTCATACTTACTTTCCCTGTTAAATTGATGTCTAAGTAAATAGCTTTACTGGTGGGAGTAGAGGAGACAGGAGAGTCGGATTACACTTTATCACCAAACTTGACATGAAATCCATACTTTGTTGCCTGGACAGTGCAGTGAGATGGATATCTGTGGTAGTAATATAAGAGGATGTTTGCAGGAGTGCTATGTCTCAGGGCTGCCCTGGATCAAATAGTAGTTGAATACATTGTACACCGGCTTTGATCAAGGACCACGGGGCTGTGTCTAGCCAGTGCAGAACCAGGGGACTGACTTACAGCCTGCCACTGCAGCAGAAAATGTTTTGCCAGGCTATGGTTTAACTATTATTAATAATACAGCATCACCCAACAGTACTAGTTAAACAAGGATACTTTGTAGATACAACTTAGTCCTGTTTTCTATTTAGCCAGAGCAGCCCCAGAGTGATGGTTATGCTGCCTTTATGATTCTTTACCAGCCGCGTAAGGACAGGCAATACTCGACCTGGCACACAGCCTGCCAGGAGAAGAGTGTTTTTCAGAACAGCTGGAACAACTATGAGACTCATGCGGTCAGTCTGAATAGGTGTTGCTATTTGTTTCACCTGCCCAGTAGTGATGTTAAGTGGTTGGACTAGGTGCTTAAACCCAGGTGCTGTCTGATTGAGCCATGTCCTCAGGAAAGTCCCAATTTGTGCTTCTGTCTGGAGAGCTGATGTTCTACTGTGATCACCCTGTCTCCCACTGCAGAGCTGTGCCATCCAAGGCATTTTGTGGCTTTTGTTGTTGTGTCAATCGTTCAAGGCTGCCAGTAATTTTAAACCCTAATGTAGAGAAAAACCAATGTTTTTTATTTCTTTCACAAAAATGGCCTTGCTTGAGGCTTGTTTTAGGACTTGAAAATTCTAACTAGTTTTTTGTATAATTAGCTGGTGCACTCCTGGTGTAATGCAATGGGACACCCGTGTGGCACCAGGCAACACCCCAGAACCCTGCCTGGCTTGACAGTACAATGGAAGCAATGGAATCTCATTAGTGCCAAGCTCTGCCTGGGTTAATGAAGCTCTGCTAATAAATGATGTTGTGCTAGGTAGTGTAACTTCATGTCAGCAGAGTAACCAACCATGATAAAGTTTGAATATTAGGAGGGTTTGAAAATGTCTTTTGGTACCTTTATTGACAATACAGGTATATCCAACCATGCCTGATCCTACTTCTGTTCCCACTGCTTGAGGAATATATAGCTGGCCTGTTCATAGCTTCTGAGTAACAGCTTAACTCTCAAACAATTTTCTGTGGATTTATGATGTTCTGTCAAGCTAGACTGACATAATCATGTAATTAAATATCTAGTTCTTTCATGATACTTTAATTAAATGTCAGACCTCCTTACAGAGCTTCAGAAGAGGGGATACACGCAAAGCAGGAGTTACACCCTGCAAGTCACCCGCCAGTCCGAGACTCGGGGCTGTGGAGAGCACCCCGGCTCGGGGACTGTGTTTGTGAGGGGCGGCACAGCCCGGCGTGACAGGAACCGGAGCGGCGGCCGGGCTGGCGGCGGGTCCGGGGCTGCTGTGGGCGGGAGGAGGTGGTGTGGCCTCCGCTGAGCTGCGAGGAGAAGCTCGGCGAGAGCTGAGGAAAAAGCTTAAATGGGCCATAGCCTGGAGATGTTGTACTCTCCCTGGCTGACAGCCTGGGCCTGGAGCGCAGCCAGGGAGGGCGGAATGGGGCCCTGGGGGTCTGCAGATATGAACAAAATAAATAACCCCGCGCAGCGCCCCTTGCGCCGCCCGAGCGGCCGCGCGGAGCCGGCAGCGCCCTCCTCTGCGCGGCCTCCCGAGGGCATCGGGCTGCCGCGTCTGCTTTCTATTATTAAAAGAGGGAAATGAAAAAAACCCCCACAATGTAAACACTCTTACAATTGCTGCGGAAACTGGATATAACCAGGTTATTCAAAGAGAAAAAAAATTAAGCCATCTGTACATGCCAAGTTTGCCTTCACATCTGTTAATTGTAAGGGGGTGATTAAAAAAAAAAAAAAGAGTTGTGTTTTAGAGCCCGTTTCGGCAAGCCTGTAAACGTGTACTCTCCAAAACAGGGTTAAATGTGCCCCGTTTCCATGAAGCCCTCACACATGCTGGAAATGCAACATGTGTTCCAGGGCTGTGCTGCGGGAGCAGCGCCGGCCCGGCCTCCGCGGCCTGGGGCTCCACAGCCGCGCCTGCCAGCGCTGAGGGCACCCGGCCCGCCCTTGGCTGGGAAAGCGTTATTGTTGTAGTTGTCAGCATTGTGTTGCTATTATCCTGTCAGCAATGTATCCTAAGAAGAAATGAGCCCTGTTTTAAAAGCTTTAAGGAACAGAAAATGTCAGTGTTGCTGCTACTATTGCATTAGGATTGTACTGTCTTATAACATTATGACGTTACTCTTATATCGTCCACAACATGGCATTTCTGAATTCAGTACAGTCATTTTAACATCAAGTAGTGAATCTTTTACCTCAGAAGATCTTTAGTTTAGTTTAGCATGGAGACAGGTTTAAACTTAAAGACAAGTCTCGTTTGGCTCTGTGTGCTCACATGAATATAATTTGGTGGCAAACCTCATAGAGCCACAATCCACTTCTTACTGAAATTCTGATTTCAGTAAGAAAGTTTAAAAAGTCAGAATCATTAGTTCAAACTGTTATGTTCCAGTTTCTTGGCTGTTTACTTGAAAATGTCATCCTATTAAAAACACAATGGTGTCACTGCCCATTATTTTACTGTGAACTTTAAAGTATTTGGTAGGGTTTCGGGGAGAGATTTGTTTATTTTGTTTTGTTGTAGTTTTTTTTTTGTTTCTTTTTTTTCCCAGCACACTATCACCTGAATCAGTCATACATGAAAACCTTGGCTTCAATTGTGTAGGGTGATTTTCTATGCCTGAAATCTGGAACATCAGCCTTTATAGGTAAAATATTTTCTTAATTCTCTCAGTTATAAAGAATCCAATGCTTCCAATGTTTACAAATAAATAAATCAGCCAATCTCAATGATTTTCTGTTTAGAAACTGGCTCAATTTTTACTGTTTAGAATTGTTAATACTGAAAATAAATAGAGCAAAGGAAGAAAACATGTTCTGTGCTCAAACGAATTCTCAAGATATTTAGATTTTCTTAGTGGTCTTTTAATTTTAGACCATAAGCTATTCTTATATAAAGTTTCATTTCATTAAGTTGTTTAGATGTTTTTCTAGTAGAAAGTTTTTTGTAAACTTTTTGTCAGTAGAATAATAATTAAAATATAAGTAAATGAATACTCGGTAACTGGCAAACCTTGCACACAGAACAAAATGGTTTAAATAACATTCTATAAAAAGTAGTCTTTACTGTGTTATTGAATGGTTCAAGCTCTAATTTTAGGATACAAATTATCAAATTATGACACAATCCTCCTTTCTACCATTTTTAA
The DNA here is from genome assembly GCA_013400975.1 of Atrichornis clamosus. Lineage (NCBI taxonomy): Eukaryota > Metazoa > Chordata > Aves > Passeriformes > Menuridae > Atrichornis > Atrichornis clamosus. Next base: position 66,717 of record WBMZ01006432.1, read on the forward strand.
AGGTACATATTTTATAAGTAAGTTTACATACATATATATGACACTTGGAAGCATTTGAACAAGATGCATTAATTTAATCTTTCAATGAGGTTTTATACATAATTGCCTTGCAGAGTACTTGGGGAGCATGAGCATTTTCAAAGATATCTGTGACATCTGTTCTTAATATTCTAACATCTTTCTTTCGTGTATGTTTGATAGACAACATATTTTTGGCAGTCTTTGTTATTAGAATTGCCAAAATGTTGATATTGAGTGCCTTGGTTTACGATGAGTGCAAGCCAGAGTGAGCCTTTTCAGAGACTCATCTTTGGAACCAAGTTATTTCTAGAAAGTCATGTGTTTCAACATTCTTTTTAGGTAATCAGAAATAGATTTATAATAGAATAAGGAAATGATTTCTGTTCAGGAACAGTTGTTCAAATATGTCTGCTCCCTCATCTTTATTTCTGATCTGTGTATTTTTAAACCTAACAGTATGTTAGAACTCTATCCAAGTACCAGGCCATGGGATTTTGCTTCACTAGGTACTTAACCTTCCTAAATGCCCATTTGAAGTGCATTGATACAAGTATATAAATGGCATTTCATTAAGGGATTTTCTGAGACTTAGATGTAGCAGTGTTGAGCACCATGCTGTGTAGTTTTTGCAAGTCTAGGTACAGAGTGAAAGGCACAACCATAAGTTAAGTGCCAGGGCTTCTCATAAAATATGTGAGAAGCCCCCTCTGAAAGGTCTGTGTAAAGCCCAGATCACACCAGAAAGCAAAAAGAGAGCCAGTAAGGAAGTACCTCTGGGTACTCTGGATTAGCATAGGAGATAAGATTCCCAGGTATTTATTTTCGGAAGCTAGGTGACTGTTGTTTCTCTGAAATTAAATGATTAGGTGTCTGTAGAATTCAGCTGGGATTAAATTCCCTTTTTGCAGAGAGCCTATTCCCCTCAAGTCTATTTATTGAAGTCTCTGAAAAATTCATTAGCCAGAGGCCTGCAAAGGATTCTGTACTGCTGTAAGCTTATCTCCTCAAGGGAAGCTGTTATCCAGTTTAGCAAACCTTGGGGAGAGGGAGAACATGGGTTCAAAGCTATCTGACATGTTAAAGAGAAAGGTTAGGTTCAAGTTGCTCTTCAAAGCATTATTGCGGTGGAGAAGCTATATAACCTACCTTTTCCTACTCCAGGAAGACAGACAAGGCTGCAGCTACTTTTTCTGAGGAGGCCAGTGTGAGCAGTAGGAATGTATACTGGATCAGACAGGAGTGATGACTACATGAATCGTGATGGTAAGTGCTGAATTGTATAGTCCTCCCATGTGGCATGTCAGAACGTATGTAGAAGTCAGGTTTTAGGTATGAAGAAAAATTCAAGGTGATAACTGGAGCATAGATGGAAATGAAGTTCCTTCAGTTAGAGAACAATCAGGAGATGGTTTCCAACCTTGTGCTGCAGTTTTAATCTATGTGTGATTTTTCAAAGCAGAACTTAAGTGGGAGCTGACTGTGTATCAGCTTTATCCATTTGACCTAATCACCTAAAAAAGTTGGAGTTTAGTCCTGTTTGACCAAAAATTACTGATGGGGATATTTTATACAACAGATACATGAGCCAAAGATCTCATTTTTATATCTGTTTCAGAATCTGCAGAAAACAACTGTGGAAAAACTCTTGCAGACACTGAAATCCTGGCCCTGTCAGGGTCAGAGGGGCATTTCATAACAACTTATTCACAGACCAAATCTTGTAATGTGATATTTAATTTTGACTGTGAATGTTTATCTCATTATAGAAATAAAATTAGTTAAATTGGTTTATAGATAGTGTTGCCCTATGTTACAAATATTTATTTGCCAAATTAGTTTTTATTTATAATCCTGTAAACTCAATGTAACATCAGTGATGAGAAATTTGCCCTAAAAGTGGAGAAACACATGCCACCTCAATCATTATCACCTAACTCACCCCAGCTTTATTAGAATTTTATGTTGTTTCTCCCCCCACACCCCCAAACTCCTGTTACCCAAACTGAGATAAAGACACCTTTCCTGTTGTAGAAGAAAATCCCTAGACATTAGACCTGTAGTGGTGGTTATTGTTCTGTGGCTGTAGTGATGGCTATGAATTCTTCTTTGTTCAGCACAGGGAAAGAATACACTTTAATGCACAAGATACCAGCAAAATTTTTTCTTGAATTGCCTGAAGAGTGTAACTGCCATATGTCACTGTGACAACAGACACACACATCAGAAAGTATTTCTGACTTGTTTTTTTGAGTACAGTTCTCATAGTGGTGATATTTTTATTCCTGCCGTAGTTTAGCTAAATTATCCATTTCCTGTAGGAAACAAGTGATACATACATTTTCAATATTACTTGTGCAGCATGCTTTCTTAAATCCAGTATTTTATACTATGTGGATTTTGGCTTCAGCTGCCACTGTTTGAGGGCTTTATGTGCAGTCAGTATGAACTGGAAGTTCATTCTGATATACCTGATCCTGTGTGTCAGTCTGAGCCTTCAGACTTGCATCTCTAAGAACAAGTCTGCAGCATTTATTTAAGGAATAGAACCATCTCCTGAATGCCCCTTTTATTTCCTCCCTAACATTTCCATAAAGTATCTGTTGACTTGCTGACCTTCAATGAAGCAAGTGAATATTGATACCACTGAAATGCTACTGAAAACTAGAAGAGCAAACAACAATTAAGGGCCAAGGGAGGCTCATCCCTTTGCAGAGATGTGCAATTTGGCTTTCTCTCAGTAGATGTCAGCAGCACTACAAACTTGCCCAGTTCACTGCTTCAAGAAACCTTCTGTTTACAATTTTTATTAGTTTACAATTTCAGATTTGCGAAGGAATATCCCATCTAAACCAGTGGAATCTATTGCTCTCTGAAATGGGTTTAGAGACTTCTGTTCAGCATCTTAGAATAACATTGTATTCTCAGTAATGCATTTTTCATACAGAACTTAGTAGAAGGGGCTTATTGCTACATTTTTAGAATTTTCCGAACATTTACCTCACATTTGCCCTCCAGGCAAATGTGAAGTAATATAAGATGTCTAATATTTTGCTTCTTTCTGTGAAGTAAATCAAAACCGTGGGAATGTTTTCATATAATTTGATTTACTCCTGTCTCCTACAATACATCTTCAACTCTGTTCAATTAACTCTCTGCCTGCTACAAGAAAAGGGCGCAATCGTATTCTGACTGAAAGCAATGGCAAGTGTTCTGTTGGATCTGCTGAGAGTTGTCAGCCCCAGAGGAGTTCACAACCACAAAGGAAGGATGTGGAAGGAAGTTTCTTGTGTGCAGAATTTTGTGTATGTATGGCAGGGACAAAAAGGTTGTTTATTTCAGTGTGTAAGGAACATTCATTTTGCTGCACATTATAAAATAAACAGAAATATTTCAAAATCACCATGTACATGGAATAGGGAGAAGAAGATAAACAATCCAGTGTTTATTTGGTTAGAAATGAAGAAATTTCATTATCTTCTGATTCTCACAGCAGGGTGTTTTCCTTCATCTGATCTGCAACAGGAATCTTTAATTTTTTTGGTGGTATATTTGGTACTTTTCAAGTGTGGCAGAGTTGCGCTTTTGGAACTTAAGGTCATACTCACAGAGACAGGATCAGCCCAGAAAGCAGCAATGACCACCTCTTCACTTGCCTGTCACCATCTCATTGGCAAGAGCACCAAAATGAGCAGCACTAAGAACTAGAGGCCAACTCAGCTGCAAGCAGTGCTGGGGATATTTTGTGTGGTATTTGTTTGTCTGTAGGGAAATGGGCTGTGACTGTTTTATCTTGGCTGTGGGGTGTGCCTACACATTCTGTAGTCAGCTAGAGCTGGCCAACTTCAGAGCCAAATTTCTCTAACCAGAGATGCAGCACCCCCTGCAAAAAAATTGGAGGGGAATCAGGTGGAGTGATTTTAACTTCTAGTTAAGGGAGATAAAGAGCTCTGCTCCCCAGCCTGTGTTGACTTATTGTCAACACTGTGCAATTATCACACTCTTGGCAACATTGTCATTTGTTTTCCTAGCCATCTTCAGAACATTTTCATTTCCTGTGTCACAAGCAACATTACTGTGTGTTACTTTCAATCTACAGGTTGGGGGCCACTATGTCATACCAATCCCTTTATGTTTGTTCCCCAGATTCTCTGTCCTTTTCCGTGATCTGTTCCTTTTGGTGTTCTTTCCTTCGGTGTCCTCTCCTGTCTCACAATCCTCTATTCCTGGACTTTGATAATTTTCTGCTTGTCAGTGGACCTATTCTATATCAATCCTTTCCTTAACTGCACTTTTTTAGTGACCCCACTGGAGTGGGCTGGGAGATGCTCTCTGGCAGGCCAAAGGAATAATTACTAGTTCTAGGGATGGATCCAAAACATAGGGAAGCCAGTGGAGTTTGGCCCCCCCTCATGGGCCCATTGATATCTGGATCTCAGCCTGGATAGATGAAGCTGACAAGGAGAAGCAGTTTGCCAAACTGAGCATGGGGTACGTGGCTCCAGGGTGGTGAGGCAGCAGTGACACAGAACAAATTTTCCTTCGAGGCATCTGTTAGCAGCAATTTGGGAACTAAACCAAATGACCCAGTGTAATGCTGTTCTTCTGTCTCCATTGTTCTGGGTTTCTTTCTTACTTGCATAGCCAGCAGGAGGAAGCTGGTGGCTTTGGCTCTCTCTCTCTGGCTCCTTCTTTGGCTCTCCTTGCTGAATGGATCTGTTTCTGCCTTCGTTGTTCTGCTATTGAGCAAGTCTTTTTCTTAGATTTTGGCTTGCTTTGCAGGATATGGAGTAGGGAATGCTGAATCTGCTGCTGCTTTGCAAAACATTAAATTTGGAGGGACAGTCTTTGCTACTTCACCTTAGACTGAAACTGGAAGAAAATAGAAAAATTGTGTCTAGTGTCTGCGTGAACGTGTTGGCAAAAATGTCTTCCCAGCCCTTGCTGGGGTTACGTGTGTTGTTAATTATGTTCTGAATTTGCATTTGAGAATATCAGAGGGTCATGAGCTAAACACACACCTGTGTGAAGTTAGGCAGGAGTTGCCTCTATGTTACAGGAATTAAAATCAAGGTGCAAAAATAATATGTGTTAGCTCAGAGTTTACACAAAGACTCAAGAAATTTGGCAGTAGAGTGACAGGAAATCTCCCCATCTTCAGGGTTGTACATAATGACAGAGCCAGAAGTACTAAAAAATGTGTAGTGCTGAACACTGGGTTAATTTTTATTGTCTTCATGTAGGTCCCCTAGGCAGTTTCTAAAAGATGAACTTTTGAAATTATATTGGGCATACAGCTATGCTGCTGGGTATTTGGGGGATGGTAAGTAATTGGTGTTTAAGCCATGGAGTGAAAAATGAGTGTTCCTAATTTCATACATACTACAGTATGAAAGAAGAGATGCTGACTTAGTTCAACATCATGCTTGTGACAAATTTTTCAAGTCGTGGTTGCTGCACTGGTGGACTTGTTTAGCTGAAAAGGGAGGTGGTAGCAGGTCTGAGTTTTCATTTAAATATGACTTGGCTGGAAGAGCCAGCAGAATTTTTTATTAATGCTAACAAGACTGAGCATAACATCAAAGCAAGGTTTAGCTGTTATACAGTTGCATACCTAATATGAAAAATAAGACCATGAGTCTTTTCTGCATGTGCACAATTTCCTGACACTGATTTTGAGGCCTTACGTGCATCAACAATAATAGACCAATCCAGCCAAAATTTGCTTCCACAGCTGCTGGTCTTAGGAAGTTCCCTGGGACTCCTGTCCTCTGCAGCTGTGGAGGCTATTCCCTGCTCTGAACGAAAGAATCTCCCCTCTCCAGTGACTACAAATGCTGAATGAGACATCCTGTAACACCCTGTTCAGAGGGGCAGAGCTCGCAACCAAAGGCTGTCCTTGGCATTTTAGACTTTGTAGATAACGACCAACGGTGCATAACCATGAGCAGGGAACCCCTTAGTCCTAAAAGAGGAGAAGAGATTTTGGGGGAATTTTTATCAAAGTTCATTGCCCAAAGATTTTGGGGCTGGTTCTGCTCCAGAGAAAAGAGGAGAGATTTTAAGGTACAGTTTAAAGAAAAAATAATCTGGCATATTTCAGTATTGCAACATTTTAGGCAAGTGTAGAGGGCACATTTCTCTACATACAGTAAGAGTAAAAGCAGGAGAGCTGCTACATGAAGCCAGCTTACAGTTTTGCAGGTGAAACCTGGGGGTTTCAAGTGCGTTTCAATTTGAGCTTTTAACATTCGTGTTTGAACCTGAAACTCAAAGTGAAATTTAGGGGTTGCAAAAGCACACATAGAATATTGACAAATTGCAGGAAAAATTCACAAGCACCTGTGCAAACCCAACTCGCAAAATTTCCTCAGGCTCTATCTCTTTACAAAAATTATCTTAGACTCCTTCTCTGTTACGTGGCTGCTGAGGCTCTGAAAGTGGAGTAGCTTGTGATGGTGGTAGCTATCAGGAGCAGCACTGCCAAAGTATTGTGATGCCTTTCCCTGGTCAGCTGCTGTCCTTATGAGGATAACAATTCATCCAAATCCAAGTTTGTGTTCTGATTCCATACATGCATTAGTAAGGCAAGAACAGTTTAAGCTCTGTTGATAGTGTGTAACTGAAGTTGAAGAGACATGGTTTGATGCCTATTTTGAAGCAGAGAAGTTTTAGTAACTGATCTGCGGTAAATGGGTAATTAAGAAGAGCTAGGTGGTGGAAAACCGGATTAATTATGACGTTTTATCTTATTTCCACCCCTGCAGCACTTTTGGTTGGAAAACAGAAAGTAACTATGCCTTGTTATTGCATTAAATAAATAAAACCAGGATGCTGTGGTGGCTTCTTGATCTGTAAAGCATGCAAAGCTGAAACCACCACATGCAAAAACGATCACAAGAAGAGTGAGTGCAAGCTGAAAGGTTGGTGGTACTTGCTCTTTGCAATGCACACAGCTCACAGTTCTCAGCACAGCTGACCTCTGGGGAATTGATAGGAAGTCCTGGCTCTGCTTGAGTCAATGGGAATTTTGCTGTGGACTTCAGGGAACTTCACAGTATAGTCCTTGTTGTGCAATATATTGTTCCTGGCTCTTAAAACCTTGCAAAATCTCATAGTTGGGCAGATAGGCATTTTTAAGTGCTCTGGGTCTTCTGTCTAGCAAGAATGGGAAATTAAAGGCAACCCATTTTCACTAAATCTGCCTGGGCTCTGGTCGTGACATGCTATCTTACCCATGGAAATTAAATACGTAATGCAGAAGTAATATGACTGGAAGTAGTCTCGTGTTGCTCATTTCTCTTATTTGTACGTTCTGTCACCGTCCTTTGCCAGTGCTGTCACCTTAACTGCTTCAGTGCTCACAGGCTTTGGCAGTGCATAGAGGAAAGGCTCCTGTCTTCTTTGGTCTTTAGGCATTAAGGTCCACATCCTCACTCCCATGGGGGCCTCAAGTGGTAGTTGTGATAGTTGATATTCAGTCATGTTACTCAGATAGTTTAAAGTCTTTTAAGTAAACTGGCGTCTCTGATTTTAACATTGGTAACAGGGAAATGCTGTGTTCAGCCAGCAAATAAGGATTAATTTTTGGGTGCTGTTCATGGATATCCTTAGAGATGTGTCACCATCTCTAGATATAAGAATGCTTCTCTCTTAAGACTATCTTTTTGTCAGCTTTGAATGTGGAGGCCGCAGATATTGTTACAAAAGTTTTTATCCTGTTTGCTCCATTTCTTGAGCTCTTCTTGCTAAGTCAGCCAAAAATTTATTTTCACTGTATGTGAAAGGTCTGGCTGTTTTCAGTAGATTATGTTTGGAGGAAGGTCAGATTTAGTTTATTGACCACTTAAAAGCTGTGCCTTCATAACTGAAATGTCCTTGTGTATCCTTCCCTTGTCTCTTTATCTCTGTAAGGCTTAGGTACAAGGATGAGATCTAGAGTCCTTTGGAGAACTTAAAAATAGAAAAGGAACATACTGTATCTTTTTAATTTAAGTAAGTCTACCTAAATAAATGTACAGATGAAATGGCAAAAAGCTGGCAATAAAATGGCGTGAAGCCTGAGGTACATATTACTTGTATAGCATGTTGGTAGAGGCCCCAAAACATGTCCCTGTGTTCTTTTATAACGAAAGCTGTAGCTAAGTGGGAGCTTAGGACTAAATTAACAGAATCATTACCCTCCAGTGATCTGTTCTTGTGGTGGGAAAGCCTTGCTAAGGAAAAAGCAACACTTAATTTAATGAGAGTTTGAAAATCACTTTGGCAAAACACAGCATTCGTAAGGTGATGTGCCAGGGTGAATTGACCTTATAAGGTTCTGTGTCAGGAAATATAATGGTATTATTTCCTAATATCTTGAACCTTAGCATTCTCCTATAGAAGCTCCAAAAGAAGTTTAACATCTCTAGAGGAAGCAGCTGGGATCTTGCATGTAGGGACAGTTTGCTACACCAGTAGATACCCAAATTAAGATGCCACGTCAAGAATGTTTTCTTTCAGAAAAATAAAACGAAATAAAATGTGAGGTTTATTTCTGTGGTGCCTCATCTGATGGTTGTATTGTGTTCATAAGTATGACACAAAATCAGCAGTGTTGCTAGTGGCTTAGGATTGAGAACACTAGTTTTATACAGAAAAGTAAGCAGGAAGAGAACTGATTGCCAAGGGTGCAGGATTTGCTTTGCCAGTGTTGTAACTAGCCTGTGAGTGCTCCATCTGAAGTCTGCAAACTGGGCACATAATATAGCTGCCCACAGACTATGGGTTAAATGCCAGCTGTGGTTGGTTCTTTTTTTTTTTTTTTTCTCAAGTATAGCTGAATAAGGGAAATTATATTTAAGCTTGTTTTAGCTGGGAATGTGACACATTAAAAAATTGCCAGCTTATTTTCCCAGCCTTGCTTTCTGCAAAAGCCCAAATAACTTCAGTTGCCTCATAAATCCACAGTGATTACACTGTATTTATTTATTATTATCCATGTAGACACAAAATGACCTCAACAAAGAAGAAGACAAACCAATTGCTTGATTTTGGGAGAAAAATCATTCAGCCATCATCTCTCTTCCACCGACAGGCTCCTTCTGAGGGCTGTGACTTTGTCTTATGCTTCAGCAGGCTGAGATTGAAGTCTCGAGAGTGTGTGTATCTTACAGGTATATTGTCAGATGGTGTTTATATTGAACACATGCTGCTTCACTTGAGTGTTCCCTGTAAAATTATCTTTGTGATTTTCAATACAGGCCTAGATAGTTATGTTTTGCTATTACACAGTTTCAAATAATATAAAAGTTAAAGGGATTAAATACTTTGTGAGCTGTGTAAGGGGAAGGTGGAACCATGTTCACTTCAGTAGAGAGCTGAGTAAATTGTTGGGAGGCATGATAAAATAGGATTGTACAATCTTCTGGAATTCTTCGTGGGTAGATGAATGGAGTATGGAAATATGTTCCATTAATTTCTAAGGAATATTAACTACTTATTGATGAAAGGGCCTGAGTTCTGTTCAGTGTCATGGATGATGTAATTGGAGATCATTAAATGAATTAGCTGTATTAGGTGTTCCACCCAATCATATTTCGCAGTGAGAATCCCAGTGTCAGAGCCATTCATTTAAGGAAGTACCAACAGTGGCCATTTCTTAAAAGGTTAGGCATAGTCCCTCTCAAATTTCGGAAATTGGCAACTTAAGGATATCTTGTGCTGGGTTGCTGTGGCATGTCTCTTTCTTAAACTGATCAAATCCCTTTCACAAGACCTTCTCACTTTTGAGTGCCACATTCATTTGTTTGTTTCGCTTCATTTTACATGTACTCCTACTTTATTCTTTTATTCTGAAAGATAATGACTAGTCATTCTCTGTTCAACCATATTTCCTTTTAAGTTTTCTCTTTTCAACTAAAACGTTATTTAACTTTTTTCCCACTGCATGGAAGATTTTTTGTATCTGTCACCTCTTTCTAGAAAAGTTTCAATCAAACAAATTATCTAGAGTTAGAAAGTATCAATCTCTGTGTAATGCACTCTGTCCTCCAATCCATTGGCAGAAAAGCAATTAGTGGATATGCTTTCAAGGCTTAAGAACAAGTGTTAAAGACAAAATATAATTATAGATTAAGATTTTAAAAAATGTGACATGGGAGATGTGCTTGCCAAAGTTAAATCACAGTCTAGTAAAGTAGTATTTAAAACAATAGCATTTCTAAAAAAACCAAAATCCGTTCTAGATATTTTGCAGCAAAACATTTGCTGGGAAACAAGAGGGGACTCCCCGTGTTAGGCTGCAGGAGGTGTGGATTTGAACAGGCACTGTGGGTAAGGAAGTGCCTGAAAGAGCAGAGGGGATTTACTGGGCAGGAAGATTACAAAATTCCTTGGTGATCAGCCAGAGTACTGGTTATATTTAATACTTTTATTAGTGACTTTGACAAAAAAAGACAATGTTGAGGAAATTTGTTGATGATACACAGTTGGGACCCATTGCTACTCCAGAAAAGGCAGGAATTACTTATACGAAGAAATGGATAACCTGGAAGTTTGGAGTAATAGGAACAGGATGAAAGATAATGGAATGAAGTGCAAGCAAGATCAAGCACTGTGGGGTCACTGACAATTTCTGATATAAACTGGAGCTCATTGTTTGGCAACAGTGGAGAAAGGGATCCCCTAAGTATTAGGGGATCACTGAATAGCCAGTAGCCAGCAGTATGTTTCAGGCACTAAGGGCAAATGGAATTTGAGATTGGCCAAATCTTCCCAGTTGAAATAAGGAAGTATTTTTGCCTGACAAGACACAATATGCCGTGTATAACTCCAAATATCATGTACAATTCTGATTTTCTTTTTTGAAAAAATGGGAACTCAAGATTCAACAGGTCCACAGAGAAGTTACTGAGATCATGGGAATGATAAGCTTATCTGTAAGAAGAAACTAAATTTGCTATGGTTTATTTAGCCTAGCAAAATGAAATTTGAGATGTGACTTATAAATAGATCCATGGGAGAAAATATCAGAAAAGCAGTGCTATTTGAAAGACAACAACTAAAGACAAATAAATTGATGTAAACTGGTCTTGAGGAAATTTGAGCTGCAGTTTAGATTTCTAAGTAACAGAAGAGGCAGGTTCTGGAACAAACATAGTGGAATGGAATAAGAACAATTAACTAGTGTTGTTATGGAGTGCTATCAGTTTATTAGAGGAGTAGAGCACTTTTCTGTGGCTGAAGCGGATGGCATGACCCAAAAGTCTTGTGGAGAAGCTTCATAATTTTTTACTTGATCCTAAGTTTCTCCTCTTTGTTTAGTGCTTGGATGGCAATGTTGTAAGGAGTGTTTAGAAATTGCATTGGATGGTGTACTTATTCCACTTAATGCATTTAGATGGAGCAGATGTTTTTACTTTCCAATAAAGAAAATATTTCACATTCCCAGTTTAACTTGTGTTTATAACTTGCTTAAAAAACCCCTTGTTAAAGGTCCTTCTTCTCTGCTTCCATCTCTGAGTACCCAAGGAGGGAAGGTATCATGAAACCAGAATAATATTCTTTGCATGAAAAAAACTCTCTTAACTTAGACAAAATCTTGTTGATAAAATTGTCAACATATTCATGGTCTAATCAGAATGACATAGTATTCAAAGAAGAATCTTTCGTAAGTATTTCCCATTCATAACAATAGAATGCAGCAGTGCATGAAAATGAATACGCTACATGGAAATTCATATAGATGTCAATCAGTGCTTTTTGTCCTCTGGTCAGGAAAAGTTGTAGTTTTGAAATCCTCTAAAAGCTGCTGTAATACTTCTATTTCAGAAGAAAAAGAATTGTCCCCCTGGCAGGATTAAGCCCATGACAGTTTTCTCCTTAACTCTTTTTCCTCTTGATGTGTGCATTACCATAGGTTTTTATATGTATATTTAAGGCCCAGGAATGCCTAAAATTCTCCTCCGCTTTTAACCAGATGTTTCATTTTGGAAACATCTTTTTCAATGAAAGGCAAGTAGATTCAAACTTTGAAAAGTGGATTGCCATAAAATAGATATCTAAGTAGTTGCAATTGAAGTTTAAGTTCTGACTGAAACAAAAAATTACACCAAAGGGGCTTTTAAATGATTATTTGTGTGCTAATTGGGTAAAATTCTTTTTCATATGCTAACGTTTGTGCAGCTGTGTTTGTAATATATCTTGAAAAGTTCAAGATGAATTACTTTAGATGCTATGCTCCTTGTGGTTTTAGGAGAACTTCTCTTGAAAAAAGAGCTTTTATACAGGGAACTTGCTATGCTTATTACTCACAGGAAGGATGGTGATGGTTTTTTCAATGTTATGTCTCAAAAAAAAAAAAATCGTAGAACTTGCAATCTCAAAGTTTGCATAGGGTTTTTATACTGTAATTATTTTCCACATGAAGCACTTATTTGGCATGACTTCTGCAGCTGGGACAATTCTTGAATTGTGAAAAACTCGCTGTATATGTACCAATGCACTGTGCTCCAGATAAAGGAATAACACAGTTAATCAGCTCTTCCAAATTAAATGCATAAACACTGTTTTTTTAAATTTATGCACTTCTATATACAATGCAAGTTAATGCACTCTGACATTTTCACACTTCTCTCCTCTAGCATCTTTATATGACTGCATGCTTCACAAATAATCTGACCTGTGTGCAGCTGTCTTGAAGCATTTTGTATATGGGTCATGCAGCATTTCCTTACTGAATAGTTAAATAAAGTGACTGTTGTTTAGGGTCATCTAAATAAGGAGAAATGCCTTACTGGATCACAGGAGCTCTGTGGCTCCAGCCCTTGCAACGGAAGACACTCCACTGTGAGTGCACAGGAGCTAAGACTCTTGCTGTGGTGCATTCTCCTTGCACTCCCCTGCATCTGCAGTTGTTATATTCAAATATCAGGGTGTGCAGCCTACCAGTAATTGTTGGATATTATCCACTGACAGACCTATTGTTTGTGAATTTGGATAATCCCTTTCTGAACTTGCTGGTGCAATCTGTCCTTGCCACCTCCTATTGTCCACTGCCTAAGGAAGTACTTTATCTGTTTTGTATTATATGCTCATTTATTGCCTCCTAAGTGCTCAAAAATCACAGGATTTTTGTGAATAAAATTTCTACCTTCGTTTTTCACAATTCTTTCATAATTTTGGGGATCCTAATTGTTTTTCCCCTTGATCTTCTGTCGAGATTGGTAAATCGTAGACTTTTTAGTCTCTCCTTGTAATTCAACTGCTGCAAACCATTGATCACTTTAGCTGCTCTCTCTACATTCTCTGATTCTGCTATTTATTTTTCAAGATGCAAAGACCAGAACCCATAAAATTTCTGATGTTGAGTTAAAAACTGATACTGCTTATTTCCCTAAGGCTGTATTTTATCCTCTGTTGGGCTTCATAGCATCTTATCCTTGGCGCTTAAAGCTAATGGTAAATTCACTGAATTTCAATTCTCTGGGAAGTTGGACAGTGCAGTAGAAGGATTAAAAGTAAGTAGCATAGGTGCTGACAAAATGAAACCAGAGGGCTAAATATACAGTTGCTTAGGCTTCTCAGAATGAATCAAGTTTGAGTAGTTATGGAACTAAGTTATCTGAACCTGACAATAGGTGAGTGGAATCTATATATTTGAAATAGAGGGAGGGTTTATTAAAACTGGCTATAACTTTAAAACTTACTTTTAAATTAATTCAAGTTTCTTGTATCTTAGTGAGAAAACTGTAGTCATCTATATGAAACTTGCAAATAACTAGATTATTTTTCATGGCTTGATAAAGCAATTGCAGACTAGCTCATAAAAATACTTTCCTAGTGCCCTAATCCTAGGACATGAAAAGGTGATAAAGAATGTAGCAGATTTGAATGTGACCTCATCTTTACTGGTGGTTTAGAGCAAAGTGTGGCCATAGGGATGTTAAGTCTGATGCACCCCACTAGTTGTACCTATGTGAAGTAGTCAGCCCTTCTACTGATTTCCTGTGCAATTAATTNATGTGACCTCATCTTTACTGGTGGTTTAGAGCAAAGTGTGGCCATAGGGATGTTAAGTCTGATGCACCCCACTAGTTGTACCTATGTGAAGTAGTCAGCCCTTTCTTCTACTGATTTCCTGTGCAATTTCAAAAAAAGAGAGAGAATCCCATCTTCTCCTCATGATTGGTACTGAAGGCTGTGATTATTAATTTCCTGGATGAAAATTTCCTCTGAGCTAAGAAGCTGACTCTACTCATAACTGCGATAAAACTATTTTAATCCAAAGGCTCTAAATCTAACCTATAACATTCTCAGTTACCTAACTAAGTTCAAAAGACTGCCTTACTGAGCTTTTTCCCTTTTTTGGGGTGGTTTGGGGTTTTTTCCCCCATCTTGTTTTTGATCTTGTCAAATATTGTTGCTGAACTGGTCATTCTTTTCTAAGTTTCAGCTTCTTTTTCTCTCTTAATCTCTCCCTAACTCTCATCAGACCCAAACTCCCAGTGCCTATAACAGTTCATGTTTTTCTACTTTTTCTCACTTTCTCATATTTACTTTTTTCTTTCCTTAGCCTTTTTGCCTGACATAGGTGGTATTCTCTCATATTTTGGAATGGTCTTACAAAACAATATAAGGAAACATAATTTTATCTTCAGTTTGGCAGCTGCAGGTGTTCTTCATGTGCTTAAGAACAGGTGGGTACAAAAATGAGGTACAAGTGAAAGAGAACCTGCAGTCGGTGAGGTATGCTGTGTTAGCTGCCTTAGTCAATCCTTGGGCTCTGCCGTAAGAGGAGCTTCATGATGCAGCTACAGGTAGAGAAGAGGAGGCCAAGTGAGTGGTGTGTGAGAGCACCTGCAGAAGTAGTTACCATGGAGTGACAGACACATGAGAGATACATATCACTACAGGCAATGTCCTGGTGGTCTGTGAGGCATGCAGGTAACTTTCAGTTTAACTGGCATTGTAATCCACCTCTGGTTGCCAAACTGATTGCAGCAATGTTGAGTGTGGCCTCAATGGGCAAGTGCTGAAGTATGTGCCCATGGCTGGCACAGGGTTGTCATCCTGGAAGGAAGTTTGAGGCTAGAAGGAAGTAGGGGCACTGTGGCTGTGTAGTGGCAACCATGGGCAAAGCAAGGTGTTCCACTAGAAGGGAGAAGCAAACCTAGCTGTGATTTTTGGTTTTGCTTAAGGAAAGGAAAAAGTAATCTTGGGCATACATAGTCGGTATTAGAGGCACAATGGAAAAGGCTACCTCTGGTTTTAACTTGTTTCCTTTCATCATCTTAAAGACCGAGGAGTGTTTGGTCTACATCTGTGCCTTGCACCGATGATCCTATGCGGGCAGCTTCTCTGCTCTGTCTCCTTTAGGTTTCAGGTATCATCTCCTCTGCTGACGTATGCGTCATTCCTTCCTTCTCCCATGACTTGTTTGTCTTCAAAGTCACAGGTAAACTGACTATATTTCTCTAACCAAGCCTGAAAAGTGGAAAAGAAATAAGCATATTCTGCCTCTACAGAGAAAGAATGAAGGGAAATAAACAAAGAAAATAAATAACAAATCAGGAACAAAAATGTAGGTTTTCCTTTCTCCATATTTTCGTGTTCATTCTTTGAAGTGTAGGAATGACTAATTTCTCACTTCCACCACTAATGAACGCTGGTCGCACTTTGAAGTCAAGACCACATATCCCATGGCTCCCTAGGGCATTTCCCAGGAGTACAAAGAAAGAGCTCTGAGATTTTGAGAAGGCCATGTCACGAGAGAAGCATTGTGCAGAGGTAGAACTCTTCAGTCTTGCCTCTGTGTTCTGCTGTACGTGTGAGCGTTGATGAAATTGAGGTGAACTGAGTTAAACCTTAAGAAAAAAATCTTTGCTCCCTTTCTATCTCTCTTACTCCATAGCAATGTGTTTCACTCCAGGCTATTGTTAGATTCTACTGCACCCTTGTCTGGAGGGACAAGTGATATTTCTGATTCTGTGTTCTAGGTACTAAAATATAGGGCTGCTCATTTACCTACTGGTTGAAAACCGATGTTCTGATGGTGGGTGAGTGCATACAAACACATTTCTGCAAAACTTTGTCTGGGGGTGAGAGTAGTGCTGTGCAGCAGCTGGAATTAAGTTCTCTCTGATTTACTCATGTGGGTTGTGTGATCTGATACAGAGCTATAATCTGCATAAGGACATAGATTATTAATGGTAATATACTTATCTAGTTCTCTTTCTGTTACTGCCAAAACATTTATATCAGTAACTCTCACTCAGAAGTTGTATGAAGAAATGTTTCCTTTTCTTAGTTGTGAACTTACCTAAATGAAACTGGGCTCTGAATGTGTGTATATAACTCTTGACCTTGCATTCTGAGGAGTGGAGCAGGTCCTCTTTTTTCTTCAAAAGATCTTCACTTGATTAAGAAGTTTTCATTGCCTAAGTTCTGCTAGTCACATCACATATAGCAAAAATAAACACACCAGCTGATGAATGAAGGACAAGTTACAAGGCTAGGAGAGGGGGGTATCACCTACATCTGCACAGGAAAATTAAGATTTATTCTTGCTTTGTTTTTATGTGTAGTATGTTTCTTGCAGCCAAGCTGAACTTTTGCATTTAAACACATAAGTTGTGCATATGCATAACTTTAAGTAGAAGGATAATCCCATTACTTCCTTAATTTGAAAAATTTGTAAGAGTTAATTTATAAGACTTTGCCGAGTCAAAATCTTAATCACATACATTTTAAAAAATCCTGTAACCCTTCAATGATCCAGGCACAAGATCTTTGTACAGACCTCCTAATATAAGAGGAGAAGCATTTGAAAATATGATTTCACTTAACAGATTTGAAAATTAATTAAATTAAAAGTAACTGTGAATTGTTTTCATCAACAAATGTCTAACATTTCAAATTAGGGTAAGCATCATTATTGTCCCTTTACACCTGAGGAAAAGGAAACATGTAGAAGTTAAGTGCTTCCAAGAGTATTAGAACTAAGAAACCGGTGGAAGTCTTGTTAGTTCATTCTCTGAATTCAGGCCAGAGCCATAGCTAGAGGTCCAGACTGCTTTGAAATTCTACCTAAATATCCTTTCATATTTTTCATAATTCTCATTCCTCAATCAATTTAGATACAAGAATTGGAGGCTTAGTCATATACGTTTTGAAGATTTTAGATGTCTTGTCTTGAGTTTGTGGTGGGGTAAGAGTGAGCCTTCAATTCCCAGAAGTTATCTGTCACTTACTGTGTTTTGCTTGTACCAGGTGTGTTCTACTTCCCAAGCCTATTTCTGTGGACCTATAAAAGAAAAATAATTATACTATTTAACAATTTCATCAGAGGGAGGTTAGCCAAGGAGGATGTAATTTATTTAGTACTGCCTCTTTTTAGTCAGGCATTGATTCTTTTTGTGATTATCTGGAAGCATCACTGTTTCTTCATTTATGGCTAGTTTAAATATTTGGAGGTAAAAAACAGGCTAGCAGTGAAACCAAAAATATAATTTTCTTAGCAAAATGTCTAATTTAACAAAAACAATCTATTAATGGAAACAAAAACCACACAAATGTTTGTTGGACCTACATGCATTTGAATTATTCAGTTGAAAGGATTTGAAGGCCAGGCTTGTATTCTTGTATTGAGACACAGTAGTGACAGAAAATGATTGCACTTCATTTAGGTATTTCTTCAAGTTACCCAAAGGCATAATATTTGCAACCCCTACTTAAATACCTGATGAAATTAATTTAATTGTAGGGAAGCTGTTTCATATTGTTATAGCACTGTATGTCTTCACTTTTGACAAGTACCAGTATTTAACCTTTTAATTGAAAATTACTTCGGGGATTCTGCCAGAAACTGCAGACTGAAAACACTGACCCTCATTCCTGCATCATGTAATACAATAGGTACAAAGTCAGAGGTCCTTGACAGGCACACTCTGGGGTTGTGTGGGTGGGAACTTCTGTGCCCTTCCAGAATTAACTTCCTTCTGCTACAAAGGCTGATTATACAATTTAAGGATTATTTCAGTCTTTTTCTATGCAGATACTTACAGAAGATAAACAGATTATTCCCCCTTACAGAAGTGCTTTTAGTGGGTATTGTGTAGGGTGGGAGCAGTGCTTCAATAATACATGAAAAGTGTATTATTTTATTATGTCTGGATTTTTTGAATATGTGGGTTTTTTATACAGGGTGGGGGCAGGAAGGGAGTCAGGGAAGAGAAGTATTCCTTTACATCTTCCAAAATAATAGGAGTTGGGAGCTGCAAGAAGGTATGAGATGAGTGAAAATATCCAGTAGTACTGGCCCTGCACAGCTCTGGTTAGTTCCTAAGAGAGGAAGAGTGCAGCTCCAGAGCATGCCACAAGGACTGTATAAGATTTTTACTTAAAGGCTGCTCACTCATTGTGACTGTTTGGTGAGCTCTTTCAAATATAGGTCAATTTATGAGACCACATGCATGACTGCTGAAAAACCTTTTTTTTGACTATGTGAGCCATGGTTTGGTCAAACCAGAACGCTTACAACTGATCCCATGTGAGTTCACTTGAAGAAGTGTGTGGTGGTATAAACTCCTTCCAGAAGGGAGACTCAAGAGAAGTGAGGAATTGTAGCTACATTGTTCTGCAGCCTGGTAGTGGAGCATGCTGCAGCTTTAGGTGACTTGTGTTGGTAACTTGTCTCTTCCTGGCCAATTTTCACAGAGTCCCAATGCCGCTGGGTTGTTATATCTAAAGATTGGAGTTTTGGATTCTAAATACAGTCAAATCCAGTGTAGTATTTAACTGGAAATATAAAACATTTTTAAAAAATCTTGTGAAGTAAGGAAGAATTTGGTCTGTCAATAAGCAGAGCATGTGTAAATACCCTGAAGATGTGAAGTAATAAGGGATATTGTGTAAAAGTAGGGGTTAAACTGTGATTATAGGAATAGGAGGGAATACACAAAACTTAGCTCTGTGAATGTGTGCTGTGGAAATAGATGTGACAAACTAAAGGAACACAGAGTGTCTGGAATTAGATCTGGAAATAACCTGTAGTTACTTACAGAGGCCTGTTTTGTGCATGCCATATGCAGATAAATTTTTTCAAAGGAGGTATTTCTATAAACATTTTGTTGTGCAAGTAACTTTTGTTAATGCTGCGTCCTCACTCAGATCGTTCGTGTGAGGTAGCAGAGTTAGGCCACAACCTAGTGCCGTTCAGCTTCTCTTGTCAAATCTGTGTGTTAGTCTTGTGGCCAAAATGAAAATGCAGTGCTTCCCACCACCCTAGCTTTACTACAAATTCTGGTTTTGTGAAAGGTCAGCACATGAATGTGTCTTGTAATGTTACACATTGCCTTTACTCAAAAATTCACATGCACAGGAAAACTGACAAAACAGTTTATTTTGGAGAATTAGTAAATCCAAATGATGGATACCATGTGTCAAAATAATCCTTAGTGCACGTGCTTGCATTTTCACATGGACATTTTTGAAAATTATGCTGTGGAAACTAGAGAATCAGTTTGCCAGGGAGCAGGTTTAAGCCACTTTTCAGTACAGACTGCAAGATGTGGTCTCTTTTACTAAACATAGAGGCAAAAGCACTTCCATCTTTACTTTAGCCCTTTGCTATTGGTCTCCAGAGATGCTAAACAAGATCTAAGGGACCAGTTAGTGGAGTTAGGCAGAGGAGGATTAAGACTGAAATTTCAGGACTAAAGATGTGAGAATAGCTGAATGGTCATTAGAATTCATTTCACATCCCTAGAACACTTTAAAAACTTGCTCCTTATTTGAAGTTGGTTCAATTTTAGAGCCAGTGGAGAGAGATGAGCGTCTTCAGAAGGGGTTTGTTTGATGTTCACCCATTTCAAAAGGGAAGAGGTGATGAAGGATGTTATATATAGCACTGCTTAAGGAAGGGAATAGTCTTTCTTTTATCTGCTTTCTTTAAAGCCTCAGGTAAATCTCATGTGAAGCAATTAACTTTTATCTTGGTTAAATGTGAATGGAGAATGATTTTGGGGATGTTCAGACTGTGCTGTGTTTTATTGCATTTCTCTGATGCTTTAAGGACAGACTTGCATTTATACCTTTTTTTTTTTTCAAATAGCCCAAATACAAAATTGCACATTAAGCTCTTTGCTGAATCTGTCCAGGGTGATACAAAGCAAATCTTGAACTGGAAGATGCTGCATAGTTTCTGAGTTCCAGGACATTGAAGTAACCAGTAAGGCCCTTTCCTGGGAATAGAAGGACACAGACTTGTTTTGGTTACTTTCTTAAGTATTATGAATACAGTTAGTGGAACATTTCTGCACATACATTGACAAGTATTTTGTAGTAGCAGTTTGCTTCACCTGCACAACATTCTACATGTGTGAATATGTATGGAAGAGAGGTTAAGATCTCTTTGGTAGAAAGGCCTTAGCCTGCTTTTATTTGGATTCTGGTTAATATTTGCTCAGTGAGCTGGGAATGGAAAACCCACTTTTGAAAACATCATGTTAGTATCATGCTGACAACCAAAATCTCTTTTGTGGAGACTTAAAATTGCTCAAACATTTTAAAAGTTAGTAGAGTTGGGGTTTCAGTCCTTTTCCTAAAGTAGAAACGGGCTTACTACTGTCAGTCTATACTGTTGCTATGAGAACAAGGCATTGCTTGCCATTTTCCCTCTTATATACATTTAAAAAAAGATGCTGAGACTGTAAAATAAATTACTGTTTCGTAATTTAGTTTTAAGCAAAAGGAATATTTCAATGGTGACAGTTCTGGAAATGCTTTAACTTTTAAATGCTGACACCAAATAATAAGTAAAACCTTGTGATTAATGTTTCCAGAAGGGACTATTAACATTATCCTACATCTGTTCATGATATAATCTCTAAATGAAAAACACTCACTTTGGAGAAAAAAAAAAAAAGAAAAAGAAACCCTAAAGAAGTATATGTTTATGTAGCATTTCAGTGCAGAATTAACTCTAATGTGAGGACATCCTTGGTAAGACTTAACCAACTAATTTTTCATCTGATCATTATTTAGTCAAACCTCTATGGTACTCCTGAGGTTGCTTAAATTTCATTGACAACATGTCATTTCATTTGGTGAAAAATATGGTCATTTAAAATTACACTACATGAAAGAGCTTTTTTATTACTTACAGTAAAATTAGCCACCATATTTGATGAAAATACTTAATACTAGATGAGGCGTAAAGTTCTGTGAAGCATCATTTCATCATTAGCTCTTGCTGATTTAAATATTTGAGATTGTATAGAAAGGCTGTTTTTTGTGACTAGGAAGACTTTGCAGCAGTCCATCCATCTTTTAGGAAACATTTAGGAGTACTGAAGCAGAATTTGTAGAACATATGGCAGTAACTCGTTCAGAAAATAGTTACCTGTATTGGTTGGGCATAATTTGCCCATTTAAGACAAAACCCTAAACTATGTCACCAAGATAGTTGTATTAATTTTAGTCTCAATATCTCAGTCTCGAATTTATTTACTTAATAAAAGTTTACAGAATTCATGTGCTTTATGAAAATGTATACTGAAAAGTTACCCTTTTTTTAGGCAAAGTGATGGTTTTGTTAGTATTATTTGTTAGTTTTGCCATGCCAAATATTTTTAAAATGTACAAATTGGCATTTGTGGTATCTTTGTTTAGATACCTGTTGAGTAGTCATTTTGATCTCTGTTGAGTGCTAGTTGCCATGAACAACTAACTCCCAGTTTTTCAGTTTCCGTGCTTTAGCTGGCATAAGAAATCAGTGATAACCTTGCAGTTACAGGCAGTATCTGTAGAGGCCACTTTATGATGCATTTTTAAATTTATGCTGTTTTCTGCTGCCATACTCAAGTTTCAACAAGCAGCTCTGTTGTGGTTTGTGTACTGAGGTGAGGTGCAAGATGTGGGCCATGGACTGCAGGGTGCACCTTGCTCGGTGTCTCACGCAGAGACACCTACGTGTGGTAGAGCTCACACACTGTCACAGGTGGTGTGAGTGCCAGCCATGAAAGAAATTAATGTGCCTTCAAAATGAACGTAGAGCAGGAGCAACAGCTTGATTAAGAATCTCAAAAGCCTGATTCAAGTGTTTGAAGTTAATGCCTTTTTGCTCTGGTTTGGTGGCCGTGCTTCCGGCTAATCTCTGCTAGAAACGAAGCAAGTCCCCTTTAAAATAAGTTGAGTTGAAGGCTCTTTCATAATTTATCTTGGAACACCATTGTTCTAATCTGTATAGATAGATCAATATTTATTCCAAGTTATTTTTAGCAAACAAAATCCAGACAACTTTGAACTCCAGACTGTCCGTCATATTTAACCTGCCTGAAATGACTTTCATGGCATTAACAGGATTTTAATTATAAAATCTAAACTTCAAATCAGTCAATAATCTGTTTAACCAACTGCTTATATAAGACATGCAAGATCTTTTTACTTATATCTCTTTACACATAGACATACACAACTTGCATATATTTTGTATATGCAGTTCAATTAGCACTGATCAGTTGTCTTTCAAGGAAAGTATATGTAATACACGTAGTCTATGTCAATAAGAAAACAAAGTTAAAACACCTTTGGGATTTCCTTATAATTTTCACATCGTCTCTATCCTCAGTTACTAGATTAGAACAAAATGAAGGTATTGCCATTCAGGGAAATACATTTGTATATGTGTATAAACATGAAACTGTATAGAAGAAAACCTTCAGGCTATTTCATTCTAGTTACAAAGTGGCATCTCACATGTACCACTTGAGCTTGGTGGGACTGAATGGGCATGTATTGTGTCTGATCATTGGAGATGATGTTCAAGGTATTTGGTTGGTCATACCTAGACCTGTTTTCTGTATATTCTGACCACACTGTGCCATGCAGTAGGGCTCAGGTTGTCACTTTGTAAGCTGTTGCTCTGGAAGTTTGCATTGTTTTTCTTGCTTCACTCACCCGTTCAGTTTAGAAAAAACTTGAAGATCTCAGAGGAGCTAATATGGAGTTTTTTCTATATTTTTCTGTAACAATGAAAATGAGCCAGAGCAAGAAAGAATTTTAGCAAAATAAATCTTTATGACTGCCTCTCCCAGTGTAAAGGTATAATTTGTCCTTTTGTATTCAGCCCTTTAGTATATTTGTTTCCACACATTTTTTGTAGAGGCTTGTCTACTGTGTCCCATTGTAATGTGTCATATTTTGGACAGTCACATTTCCTCGCATGGGATTGTATAACACTTTTCCTGTTAACACAAGTGATTGGGTATAACTGATTCCTTTCTGTTGTCTAATTATTCTGTTTTGACTTTTTTTTTCTGTGAGCTCTGATAATGTGTGTATGACATTTACCTTACAGAAGTGGCCCTTTTCATTGCTATTGATGTTGTCATGTTAAACCTGTTTCTGAAACCAGTTTGTCACTTAAGTACAGACAAAACATCGTTAAACACTTGCAACACAAACAACTGCCAAACTTCAGACTTGAATGTTCATGTCAGACTTTCTAGCCAGCAATTTTGAAACAGCTGTGTATGCTAGGCTTCTTTATACCCATGATTACTTGGAAAGGGTGAGTAGGGGGAAGGGAGACTCCAGTGAATATATGCAGTAAGTTTTTTGGCTTGGTGGTTATAAAAATTATTCTAACAACAGTCTCTCAGCCTGCTGAGGGCCTCATAAGTTCATTATCAACAGAATTTATTTGAAGATTCTTCATGGAAAAGAGTATTCCTGATGAGTAACTGAAATTGTGATGATCATATTTTCCTACAAAATATTTGTGCAGCCCAGGTGGAAAGAATATTGTTGAGGTATTTTTAGACTTGATACTACATATATTGCTTAAACTTATATTTCAGAGGGCTTAAAAAGTAATGGTTGCAGAGGAAATTCAGATTTTCCTCTCCCCCCATCAACTTAAGCAAAACTATTTAGATATTTTTTAAGAACAATCATTCATAGCTCTTTCTGCCAATATGGAGACAATGACTGTTTTTAAGCTGTTAAGTGTCAAGAGGGTTTTTTTTAATAGAGAGAATCTAGAACATCATTAGTAAAAGCCAAATATAGAGAACACAGCATCTTTCAAGTAGGATCTGAGCAAATATTCTGCATTTGAAAAATGTCTGCTTTCCAGTCTGGGTAGGGTCTTGTTCTCTCGTATCTTATACTTAATCTCTCTCTGCATGGATTCCCTGAATACTGGTACAGGTGTAGGTTTTCATTGATATAAACAAGAAAAGAATTTGGCTTTTCACTCCAGTTTAAACTGGTGGAAACTATGAACTGTGTTATTAGGGTTTAGAAGAATTGCTTGAGGTTGACTTCAGAATAATAAAAGTAGGTAGAGTTTCATCCAAAGTTTGGTAACTGGTTTGTACTTCTGTGCTGTGAATGAAAGGCCAATAAGGGTTAAGAAGATAGAAGTCCCAAATTCTCCTTCATTTTACCTCAGATAAATCTGAGCCCAGGCCTCCAGAGGTGAAAGGCTAGCACATTAACTAGGACCTTAAATGTGTGCTTCAGCACACAAACCTGCAGTATCTTTTGAAATCTATGCAGGTTTCTCCTGCCTGCTGTGCGTAATTTCAGAATACGCTGTCACCATTAAAGAAAAAAAACAAGTTTGCTCTTTCATCTGTGCACCCCACGGCACCGATTGGGGGAATCAGTCCCCAGGCTCCCCTAAAATTTGTGATCTTTGGCTCCTGCTGTAAATTGATTCCGTGCTGTGCCTCCTGACATGTGAACTGGGTAAAATCCATTTTGAAGTCTTTTAAAACCTGGCATTAACCCTGTGGCATCCTCTTAAGTGCTGATGTTTTCTCATTATATTATTTACTGGGAAGAACTTGCCTTTAAAACTCTAGCAGCATTGCAAGCTAACTTGTTAAAATCTTGGTATTAAATGCTATAGTGTGCTTTGAATTTCTCCTGAGACCTGATGTTGGGAAAAGTGAGTTCAATTAGTCATGAGTGAGGTGAGTGCCTCACTACTGTGCAAATTGCTTTGGGACCATTTGGTCCATGTCTACTCATGATCCTCCCCCCTCATAAATGCAGATGTGTAAAGTAGTCAATATTTTGTTTAAGCTTATCTTGGACTGATTATCTGGAACCCTCAAAAATTTTTTTTTACTTCAGAGCCATGTAATAAAAAGACTATTAAATTTTTCAGATTTTTCCCTGTGCTCTTTTATAGGGAAAGTAATAATGTCTTTTGTACACATATGTGTCTCTCTTTACATCTATTCGGTATGACTTGGTTCACTGCCCATTGAAAAGCAGTGGCCTTTGGGATTAAAACATAGTAATGTTTTACTCAAGAGTTTGGGACAGGAAGTCAAAGTGAATAACTATTTGAAAACTTTAGGGATTTCTAAGTAGCCAGAACTTAATTCCAAAGAGAACACGGCTTTGGACAAGATAGCAAAAACAATACAAGTTCCTTAATGATAGAAATGAGTTGCAACCCCGGTGTTAGATCTTAAAACAACAGTATTGGTGGTGGAGTACCCTTGCACCATAACATCATAATAAAAGGCATTTATTTGAACTGATGGTCTTGAATGCTGGTAGGTGCTGCTTACTTTTGTGCAATTGTGACTAATTGTGAAAATGGCCTCTCTGTGCTTGAAGCACTCACTTGGGTTCTGTTTTTAAGAGAAGAGCTAAGCTTCCCTCCAGGGAAGCCATGCTCAAACCAACTGGACCTTCACTAGAGGAGGATTTTGAGAGCTTGCCTAAGTTACATGTTTTCTTCTCACATCTCCATGCTGATGTTTATGTAGATGTCTGGTGTACAGTTTAGTTGGTAGCAACTGATAAGGCATAATACTGTTTGTTGTTGTATACTAAAAGGGAGGTGAAACTATATTTCACTTTTCCTTTGAGTAAAAGGCTGGTAATACAGGTCTTGTCAAGACCCTTTCCTGTGTTTGATAGCTTTATCACAGCCCCAGCTCGAAAGGTTAAATGTTTTGGATTACACAGAATGTACATTATATGGAGGGCTTACTATAAATCAACAAGGCAGGTATGTTAAACACAGAAAAATATCTACAGCTGTTCTCTTACTCATCCTGCTTGTTATTTAACGCCGTCTCTACCCAAAGGAATATTTTTAGTTGTACTGTCAACAGTTTCAAAACAAAGAAGCAACTACAACTGGCAAATGAGGAACCCAGCTGGTGCTGTGTTTAGGCTCCCAATGAATATACTCTAATCCTGACACCTGCAAGCTATTTAATCAGGATTTACAATTGAACATGAAGGATGAGAGGTCCAGAGGGCTGTGTTCTTGGTGTTTTGATTGCAAATGATGGAGAAAAACTTTGTTATCGGATGTTGTAGTTATTTGAAGTTTGGTGCCCTCTAACCCATGGGGGACCAAGAATCATTTATCACTTCACAGCAAAAGCCAAAAAAAGCCACTATGGCTTACACACTAGCATTCTGCTTTAGCTTTTCCTGTATTCCAGTGTAAACACGCCTTGGATTTACGAACAATGAAAAACAATTTCCAGCAGGCACATGGAAAGGAGAGGTTATAAGGAAAGTATGCATTATCCATTCCATGTCAAACTGAAAAGATCACTTTATTTTCCTCAAGACCCATAATGTACGTGATGATGAAATATGTCATAAAAACCAGCAGAAAGAACATGAAGGAAATTGAATAAAACACATTATGGTTTGGGTTTTATTTTCTTTTTAAGAAAAGACTCTTTTCCACAGTATGATTTTGAATCTCAGGGTGGCATTGTCAAGAGTGAATGGCTCCCCCCTTAAAGGTCTAAATTCTAAAGGGCACTCCTAAAACGCTCACTTTCCCTAAGGAAGTGACATAACATAAAGAAATTTAAAATTTCACTATACCATCTTAGAACAAGCTCAGATGTGCCTTTATCTTGCTGTGCCTATTTATTTTATTTATTTACTGGAGGTTTCTAAGTACTTATAGCTGAGTTTGTGACACATTAAACACATGGTTCTGGCAGTAGCATTAGTGTGTGTACGCGAGCGTTTCTGTGGGGGGCAGTATCCTTTTCTCTTTCTGTGTTGTACTGTCAACAACAGAGTTATGAACAAGTAGGGTGTGGTGTAATTGACACCCTACAGAAAGTGGTTAATCAGCTGTCTGAAGTTGTTAGGTAACAATGCTGTTGCCTTTGGGTCTGATTGGATGATGTAATGCCTCTAAGTTATTTTTTGTTGATTGAGGCTATTGTGTAACTCAGTATCCCACTGGGGGTTTGTATGGTTACAGTCACAGAATAAGTCAAAATTTATCTCTAACTTGCTTATTTTTTTTTTTTGTTTTGCTCTTAATTGAAAAGGAGAGAAAAAGTATTTGTTACTTTTTAAGGGAAATAACTGATAAGGACAGCAAAAGAAAAGGGCTCAAAGCAGTCATCATGGATTCTTTAATCAGCTGGAGGCAGACTGGGGCAGAGAGTTTTACTCCAGAGCATCTTTTATTCTGGACTGCTAGAGGTAGTGCTGGCCAGGATGATCCAATCAAGGTTCTTCTGTTGTATGAACCCTCTCCAGCAGACCTGTCCTGCACTACCCAGCAGGTGGTCTTTTGGGCTTTCAAGTTTTACTTCACAGCAGTGACTACACAGAGGGACTTAATCTAGGGTCTCTTTAAACTTCTAGTTATAACTGCAGAAAAAAATACTTTGGCAGAATGACAGCACAGCCCCTTTCTAGATCAGATGCTATCATCCCTTGGCATGTGGATGGATGATAGCACTTATACAGTACTAATGATACAGGATCTTCAGTACTTGTTAACTGTTGTACTGAAAAGAAATTAAAACTGCTCCCTGAATTCTTTCTCAGCTTTATTTATGTGTTTAGGCTTTGCAGTTTCTTCATTCCCACATTTCTTTGAACACGAGACTGTGTTTTCTTGAAGTAGTCTTCTTTCTCTCAACATCTTCCCTCTAGTCCAGGCAATCAGATGTTGGTGGCATTGACCAAATATTTCTTGTGGTGAGCCCTCTGATTAGAGGAAGTGCATCTTTCCTGAGGACATACCAGCTTTGCAGACTTGCACGAGGTTCTTCTCTTAAGCAATTATCAGCTGTTGCCAGACTCATGCCAGCTCAGTTCCCTCTGGAGAATGTCCATTGTAATCCCTCTGGTGTCCTTTGGTACCTGTTACAACTTGACCTTCTCTTAGCTTGTTTGCCACATCCACTTCCTTCATTATGTATGTTGCATGCACCCATTGTGCTTTTTTGTTGTTTCCACTATTTAATTGCTACCCTGACTCTGTCAGATAAATACAATACTGTCAAGCAACTTCTGCAAATAACTTTTTCATGTGGAGTTATGCATGCCATTGTTTCTATGGATAAAGGAAACAATGCTCAGTTCTGTCTAGGGAACCATAATCTGAAGATACAATAAAGTCACACATTCTCTTCGGGTTGCAGCTTTGCAGGGTGAGCAGGTTACTGCCCAGGGGCTCTCTTCTGTTTCTTTTCCCACTCTCTAGAGATCTGCCACAATAATTGTGTGCCCTATAGGCTATCTGAGAAAACAATTATGCATATATTGTTAAAGAGTTTAATCTAACCTTTATAATTTTAATTGGACTAGATTAGGAAGCAAGTAGTGGTACAGTGATCTTGGATATGCTGTGAAGCAGCTGGCACCAGTAACCTCTTCACTTGAATCAGCTGCAGCCAGAACAAGACTGCTGACTTCTGTATCTCTTGGCACTGGAGTAATAGTACTCAGGTTGACTTTTTGCACGCTTGAACTCTCATCCTGTTCATCATGTCTGTGAGATCAGATACAAAATGTCTTCCGAGGCCATTTGAGTAAAGAATAGCATTCTTATTCCTAAAACTGCATTTTCTACAGTTGCATTGCCTCTCTGGGAGCAGCAAGCAATGTTATTGCCTACAGTTCTGCTTCTTAAAGGGCTACAAGAGGAATATTATTCATGCTAAGAAAATGCAAAAATAGACTCTGTAGAACACACAGGTCAGTGCAGATATGTGGAAAAAAAAAAAGGAATGGAGAAGTGAGAAAAGAGAGGTTAATCAAATGGAAAGCCTGGTGAAATACCAGAAATGCAGCACATCTGAAAGATAAGGAGCCTAAGTAACACATGCTCTCTACTGAGAAGTTAAAACTTTCTTACTTCAAATATTTGCTTTAGACACTCCCTTTTGGTAAAATAGCAAATTTCTTGAGTCATCTTTTCTGTAGCTAAAAGGGATGTTTAGTTCCACTGGCACTCTGTGGAAAAATGTCAGTGATGCAGTCAGATACTGCATCAATAGATTGACCTTCATGCTTGAAATCTTGTCTGTCCTTCCCAGCTCTATCATTCCATCTGACAAAGGGTATAATTTCATCCCAGGAGTGCTGCCTTGCTCACCACAGTTAGCAGAAACATTTGAAATAATATCTACATTGACAGGGTTGTAAGATCTTTCCAATGCTGGCTGAAGTATTCCAGTAGATACTACACCTCAAAAAAAGTACTTTGTGAGTAACTTGTGTTAGTTCTTGAGCAAATATATCACAGAAACTGTGACTGCTTAAAAAGCAAAGCATTTATAAATTATCCTATTTCCCAGGGGTCTGCCATTAGGATGCTGGATTGGTACAGTGATCATAACCTTTGGGCTCAAGTTTGAAAATGCAAGGATGTTATGCTGTTGCTTTTGCAACACCAAGTAAGGAGGGGAAATCTTTGCTGCTTGACTTAGTAAGTACGGTACGGTACTGCACAAAATGATAGCATTTATTGGTTGAGCAAAACAATGGGTTTATCAGTTTTGTTCGCCGTTGTAATAACTTAGCTGCTTTGGTATGTAGATATACCTTTCCTTTTTGAATAACATTTCGGAAAGTATTAATAGGGGTGGTCAAATGTGTTTCACACCACATCCCATTTAAAGGCATAATATCTGTTTTAATGTGGAGTTTCAGATTTAGCGTTATGGACAGAAAAATCAGTTCATTTATTTAGTTGCTCAAATACATTGACAAGTAAACTGACAAATAAGGAATAAATCCCTTTCTGTTTAACCAAGGGTTGTTAGTTTCTGCCTGTTTCAGAATATGAAAATGAACTTGGTCTTCTCTTTTGAACTCTGTCTTTAGAAATTCAGGGTGGGGAAGTACAGTGTTTATTCACGAAAGCGTGAATCTATGTACCTCAGGCAGATTATCACTTTGCAACATTGACAGGTAGTTAACAAAACAAATGGCTTGGACAGCAAGGCATGAGCTGGGTTCTTCAGCTTCTTCTTAACAACCAGACCTGTCTAATGATAGAATCTGTTAGCATGCTGAAAGACAAGCCTTTGTCCTTCAGATATTTCTTTTTTTTTTTTTTTTCAAACATGAGATATGGAAGAAATTCAAATACATGGTACTTAAGGTATCAGGTGTTCAACTGGGTGACTTTAATAAAAGATTTGAGGTCTCTCACAAATATTCCCTGTTGACAAGTGTCTCTCTGGACAGAATCTGTTCTGTTTTGTATATATCTGAGGAAGATTTTGAAAGATTAGGTCCAAATTACTGATGAGAAAAATAAGCCTAAGGAAACCTTTTTCTTGTGGCACATGAGAAGATATATTGCAGGCTTGCTCCTAGACAAAAAACCTCATGACAGATTAAGCAGTGCTGCTGGGACAATTCAAATGCTTAAAGTCTTATGTGGAGCACTTTTATGAAGGGATTGTAATGTCTAAGTATTACTCAACATATAATTTCTCTTGGCAGTGGCATAGCAATTCTTACAATCGTGAGTTGTATAGAGCCACAAATGTTTTTATTTACTTTCTAATCCTAACAGGAAGTGAGATATCAGTATACATTGAGAGTACAAATTTCTCAAGCAATATTAAAATTGCATGTGGGTACTACATAAGTTCATGTTTCAGAAGGCAAATTACATAAAGTAGCAGAAAAGATTGAGATATTTGGATCTCTGGAAGCTGACGCTCCCAAAGCAGATGAAAATTAGTACCTCCTCAGAGACTGGGCAAATCCAGGCAGCTGAATATAACACTGGCCAAACTGTAAGTTGTTGCCTTCACAAAGTACCATACCCATACTCTAATTGTATTGCTAATGAAATAAAATAAACTTCAGAACTTCAATTTTTAGCTAGTTAGGTACAAGGTTATGATTCAGTCAACAGAAAAATAGATAGATTCATCACATAGGATAAGGATTTGCACAGCCAATATAAAGTACAAGTGTTTTGGCTAGAGATTTTTCTAGACAACTGGACATATAAAATATAACAAGACAGGTGTGTGCATACACATTTCTCTCTCCCTCTCTCCCTCT